>JARQOD010002737.1:0-20570 GCA_033576555.1 Oophaga sylvatica | reverse complement strand
CTTTTTGATGGGGTAAATACGGTGTTGGGGTTTTTTGTTGTGTGGGGTGATCGGTTTTTGGGGTTTTTTGTCTGGGGGGTTTTTTTTTTGGGGAATTCGCTGTGAGGGGGGGTGATAGGTTTTTGGGGGGTATTTTGTCTGTGAGGGGGGTGATAGGTGTTTGGGGTATATTTGTCGTGAGGGGGTGATCGGTGTGTGGGGATTTTTCTGTCTGTGTGGGGGATACGGTGGTTTGGGGGGTATTTCGTCTTGAGGGGGTGTCGGTGTTTGGGGTTTTTATTTGTCGTGGGGGTGAACGGTTTTGGGGGGGGTATATTCTGTCTGTGAGGGGTGATACGGTGTTTGGGGTTTTCTTTGTCGGTATGGGGTGTTCGGTTTTTGGGGGATTTCTGTCGGAGGGGGTGATACGGTGTGTGGGGATATTCTGTCTGTGAGGGGGTGATTCGGTGGTGGGGATATTCTGCTTGAGGGGGTCCCCCCCCCGGTGTGGGGATATTTCTGTTGAGGGGGTGATGGTTGGGGGGATCATTCGCTGTGATGGGGTGATCGGTGTTTTGGGGATCTTCTGTCGTGGGGGTGTACGGGTGTGGGGGATATTCTGTCGTGATGGGGTAAATACGGTGGGGGGGTTTTTTCTGTCTGTGAGGGATGATACGGTGGGGGGGGGAAATCATTCTGTCTTTTGAGGGGGGTGATAGGGGATGTGGGGATCTTCTGCCCGTGAGGGGGGTGATACGGTTTTGTGGGGTTTTCATTCTGTCCGTGATGGGGTGTATGGTGGGTGGGGTTCTTCTGTCTGTGTGGGGTGTACGGTGTGGGGGGTATCATTCTGTCTGTGATGGGGTGTTTAACGGTGTTTGGGGTATTTTTCTGTCTGGATGGGTTATCGGTGTGTGGGGGTATTTTCGGGTCTTTTGAGGGGGGTGATCCCGGTGTGTGGGGTTTTCATTCTGTCTTTGAGGGGGTTGATGGTGTTTGGGGCATCATTTGTCTGTGTGGGGTGAAACGGCTTGTTTTGGGGTATATTTTGTCCGTGTGGGGGATACGGTGTGGGGGGTTTTCATTTGTTGTGGGGGGTGTATGGTGGTGGGGTAAAATTCTTTTCTGTGATGGGGTGATCGGTGTGGGGGGGTATCATTCTGTCTGTGATGGGGTGATACGGTGTTTGGGGTATCATTCTGTCTGTGATGGGGTGATAGTGTGTTGGGGTATTATTTTTGTCTGTGATGGGGTGATACGGTGTTTGGGGTATTATTCTGTCTGTGATGGGGTGATACGGTGTTTGTGGCATCATTCTGTCTGTGATGGGTGATACGGTGTGTGGGGTATAATTCTGTCTGTGATGGGGTGATACGGGTGTGGGGTATTATTCTGTCTGTGATGGGGTGATACGGTGTTGGGGTATCATTCTGTCGTGATGGGGTGATACGGTGTGTGGGGCATTCATTCTGTCTGTGATGGGGTGATACGGTGTGTGGGGCATCATTCTGTCTGTGATGGGGTGATACGGTGTGTGGGGCATCATTCTGTCTGTGATGGGGTGATACGGTGTGTTTGGGGTATCATTCTGTCTGTGCCTATACGGAGAAGTATCTGGACCACATCGATCTCTAAGCGGAGGATTGTGACTCTCATCTCTCGGGGCGTTTATCCCGTTACTGGACTGTATCGTGCTCCTGGACTATTTTATCCTCTACATGGTGGATTGTTTTATGGACCTTTCGGTTTGCATGTAATAAAGGTTCTTGGACTGTTCTCTCACCTCTCTGTCTGTAGATTGTGTGATGCCGGAGTAGGACCCCATGACAACACTGATTATTGCTTGTTTGTTTTGCACTTTATGATGAGTTTTTCGGTGGTTTCTCCGCTCAGTATTGTTACTTTTTCTCAGCAGTTTATTCTTTTTGTATTTGGAGATCAGCTGTGATTTTCTTCTGCCACTTCTCAGGGTCACATGTAGAACGCAGATATGATATAAAGTATCTGTGCAGGGTTCTCAGGTGTCCGCCAGCTTCTGTGTGTGATGGGATGTTACTTACAGGTATAATTACATGTGCTGTCGATACAATGAACTATGTAGAGGGCTCGGCGGCATTCCTGGTCCTGGAGGCTTCTGAATATGAAGGTGTTCTTTACAGTAAGAGCAGTGATACTATGGACGCCTAGATTATAGCAGGTAGTGATGACTGAGGCCATGGCAGCATTTATCCTAGAGCCAGAATCTTCTGATAATTGGACTACTTTCCCATGATGAGTATTTGATCAGTTTTTATGTTGCAGATTTTCTGTTCGGCTATGTTCACACAATGTATTTTTTCAGCTGCATTTCACAGTAGCATTAAAGTCTAGGAAATTTCAGAAATCTCGTGCACACACCTTGTTTTTTTTTCCTGACTGTTTTTGTCATAAGAGTTTGGGTTTTGTAAAATGCAGCATGTCCCTTCTTTCAATATTTTTGCAGCGTTTTTCACCTATTGCGGTAAGTGCAAAAATGCAGTAAAAACATAAAACATAGGTATCAGGTTTTGCTGCATTTTTGGCACCAAAACCTAATGAAGTTGAATCAGATTTTTTTTTATGCACTAAACTTTATCAGCGTGCACAAGAGACACCTGAACGGTTAAGAAAAAACGCAGGAAAATCTAAGCAAAACCTGCTTTTTCTTATAAAAAAACCCCCATCAAAAACGCAACGTTTGAACATAGCCTTATATTCGCTTCCCTGCGGTCTTTCTTGTCATGTGTTACCTTTTTGATTCTTCCTGTCGGTCATACAGTTGCGTGGGTTTTATGCATTTTTTGTTCGTGTCCGCGGCTGCATATGCGTTTTTTGCCTGCATTTTTTCTGCACCTACAGCATTGCTATAGATACCGTATGTGCTCACGTTTAGATTTTTCTGCTGCAAAAAACACAGTTCTGGCAGAATAACTGCTGCCTAAAATGGGCACTTTTTTTTTTTGCACTTTTACTTGCATTTTTTTATGTTTTTTTCTCTTCTCCTGGTCATTTGAATGCATAAAAAACACTGCAAATGCAACAGAAAAAAATGCTTTATAAGGTAAAATCTTCCCGGAAATAATATGCCACCTGTACCTGAAAGTTCAGAAATCTCATTTACTTTTCTGGTGTTGTAAAACTCTGCGTTGTTTTTTTCTGCAGCAAAAATGCATCGTGTGAACAAACTCTATGGGAAAAATCCAAACATAAATATCTCTGTGCCCATAAGAGAAAATGACAAGTTGGGGACTTCAGAAACGCACTGCAGGTCAGTTTACACTGCAAAAAAAAAAATAAATCCGTGGGCAGGAGATTTCTACAAATCTCACCCACTACTAAGCTGATGTGGGGACTTACCCTGGGGGGTAAAATTCATGTCTCTGCAGGGAACCGTTCTACACGTAGTAGCGGAGAGACGGTCAAACACTTTAGGATGTATAAAGATGAGCCTGTAACAATGTAGCATTTTGTAACCGCACGGAAAGTTGCTGCATTTGGCCCTGCTCATGTGACCGTCCTCATATACGGGTGAGGCCTCGGGGTTTCCTGAGGTTACGTTATTTCCATCGATCCTCGACCTGGTAGTCCGCTGTGTGCTCGCCCTGTGCCCCCAGAGCTCCGCCACGTTCCTGTGCTGGGGGGCCGCTGGAGGCGCTGATATGAGCAGACAGCTGCCCAAAAACACCATGACTTTATTCTGTCTTCCAAGAATGTACAGTATCTCTTACAAGTAGATATGTCACAGAATAAGATCCCGCACAGAGCTCAGACCTGGATACATAGTAACAGTACAAGGAGGTAGATGACGTCATATAGTAACGCAACAAGACCGTAATAAAGTATAACTACATGCTCATCCAAAACTGTGGTTATTCAGTCATGTATTGATATTCTATTAATGCAGTAACATCGTCATCTGTACTGCTACGTATATGACCTAGCCTAGCGATCACTATATGTATGCAATAATGTATCGGTGGAGAGATCCTATTCTATGGGAATGAGTAACCGCACAAAGGTGAAATATTGTGATCGTAGCAGCGGTGATGTAGTCATGTGATGTACTGTCACCTTCAGAGAGGAGGCAAATGATGGATTCAAATGTAGCAGTGACATTATAATCATATAGTAAAGGGATATAAACCTGTAGGAACAAATGGACGAAGAGCCAAAGTATAAAACTAGATCTGAACCTTTTATTAAATGACATAAAAAATGAGTCTCCCATCAAGGGGACGACAGTGGTCACGTCTATATTCTTCTGTATCCTTTTTCCTGATTCCCCGTGTGACTGTCCGCGCTTCGGACTCCTCTGCTGATCCGCTCTGCGTTTTATACACCATTTCGATGCACATTTTCTGTAAGACTTGGTCTGTTTGTTTTCAGTAGTGAAAACAATTTACTATGCTCCATATATTGTCCGGACTTACACGATGTATGGAGCCTTTTATATGGCATTTTATGATTTAATCATCGTTCTCCTCTATGTTCACTCTTTATCTCTTAGTCCATTGGTTTCTATAGGGTTCTGTTACTTGCTATGGTACATGGCCATTAGCTATATTTGTGCCTTTGGCTTATAATAATCTTCTATCACGCCTGTGTCGCTACTTTGCTATCAAGGTTTCCATGTACAGTAAAGGAGTAGTTATGAATAGTGACTTAATGCAGTAATATATAATATCTTTAGAGGATGCTAGTAACATAGCGACAGCAGTAAGAAGACATTGTAATCGGTGAAGTCACAGTAGTTTGGTGATCTGTTACTATTGTGTCAGAACAGATATATAGTGACAGGGCTGTAGAGACCACGTAGCCCCTAGTCACAGAGCTGGAACGTTTCCTAATAATAATAGTCTTTACTCAGGTCCGTGAGATTTCCGCAGGTCTTTCTATAAGATGTATCCATTCATCCACACGTATAATCCATATTGTGAGCGGATCTTCTTCAGAATCGTCTCATTCAGAGGATTTTACTGTTTATAAATGAACTGCAAGAAGATCCACATATGTTCATCTCCTGACTTCTGTGATTCTCAAATACACAAATTATTATTATTTTATTTTTTATTTTCGGAGAAATTCCTATAACGTCCGTGAGATCCTGGAATAAATCAGAGAGAAAGTTACAAAATAAAAAATCTGAAAATTCTAAATCATTATAGTCCTAATATATTATATTAGACCTTGATCTTTCAATCATCAGATTTCTGAAATTCATAAAAAGGTAACTTTTTACAAATGGCTTCATTTCTTTATATTTTCGTGTTAACAGATGATTGTAAATTGTGATGAAGAGAAGGAGATTTTTTTCTGCTTTAGGAGACTTTTTTTTTACTCTAAATCACTAAAAGAGAGGAAATGTAAAGTTTCCCCATTTCCCCCCATTCTCCTTCATCACGTCCTTATTAGATGAACTTGATGGGTAGGTTTATGGTTTTTTCTTTCTATTGTATTAATAATTATGTAACTATAAATGTGGAAAATCAGTGACACATATGATACATGTAAGTATATACACGAGGCCGATATACGTGGATGAATATGACACATAGATACATAGATGATACACATATATATATACACACAAGACAGATATATGTGGATGAGTATGATGCATACAGATACATAGATGATACATATATATATATATACACACGAGACAGATATATGTGGATGAATGACACATACAGATACATAGATGATACATATATATATATACACACTAGACAGATATATGTGGATGAATGACACATACAGATACATAGATGGATATATATATATATATATATATAAATGACACATACAGATACATAAATGGATACATATATATATATATATATATATTATATATATATATATTACACGAGACAGATATACCATATGTGGATTCATATGATACATAGATGGATACATATATATATATATATATATATATATATATATATATATATATGAGACATGTAGATACATAGATGGATACATATATATGTACACATGAGACAGATATATGTGGATGCATATGATACATAGATGGAGATTATATATATATGCACATGAGACAGATATATGTGGATGAATGACACATACAGATAAATAGATAGATGCATACACACACACATATATATATTATATATATATATGTATGTATATTACACGAGACAGATATATGTGGATGAATGACACATACAGATACATAGATGGATATATATATATTACACGAGACAGATATACGGTATGTGGATTCATATGATACATAGATGGATACATATATATACGAGACATGTAGATACATAGATGGATACATATATATGTACACATGAGACAGATATATGTGGATGCATTTGATACATACACGGATACATATATATACGAGACATGTAGATACATAGATGGATACATATATATGTACACATGAGACAGATATATGTGGATGCATATGATCCATAGATGGATACATATATATATATATATGATTCCATCTTCCCGTCTGGTACAGTAGAAGTTGTCGTTTTCCCGCTCTCCGGGGGTCGTCTCTGTATTTTGGGTGACGTGATAATTTGGGGTCATTACCACTCCAGGTATGATTTATTAAGTCTTGTGGTCGTGTAATCGTCGGTTAACTGTTCGGCTGCCAGGACGCGTTGTACCCCTTAACCCCTGCCCCACCACAGCTCTGGTTTTCGGCACAGGAGCCGGCTCTGGCTTTGGCACATTCTTAATCCGCAGATTTTACAAGTGTGTGAATGCGGTGGATTGAATTACACGGGGCTGCGGCTGCGTCACGTCCCGCATGTGTGCAGCATTAGGAGCCATAGGTGGTAAATGGAAGGAATTCCTATAAAGTTATTTATTGATTTCAGTTGCTTAATGCATTCTTTATCCCTCCGTCTTGCGGTGTAAACGCGCCGGCTGACATCTCGCTCTGCCGTCTGTAAAAAGCAGATCGTGCTTAAAGGAACACAAACGCCATCTATCCCTGCTACAGATGGAGCAGACTTAGGTGATTGTATCCATGTCCTCTTATAACCCTGCGACTAGGATTCACATGTCCTTGCTCTGTTCACCTGGATGTATTGATTCATGAATAGAATGACAGAATGACAGTGAAGACTGACAGCCAAACTGACAGGAGGAGTCTTATATTCATGTTACATTAGAAATATGCAATCTACTGAATGTATCTGCATCACATCTAGATTGTAAGCTCTTGGGCAGCGCCTGGAGCATTGCTACAAAGCCATCACCCCTGTATTGTGCGACACTGCGGTGAGCCCTCAGTACAGGCGCCTGGTGCTGCGGTTGGATCGGGGCCACTCCGTCTCTTCTGGTGTCTGGGACTCGGTAAATCTGTCACCACTTGAGGTTTGGCGTGAAGAAGCCGGACATTGTCCTACATGGTGCTGACCTCCGAGCAGCCGCATCCTGGACGAGGTGATGTCCCTGTGACCAGCGCCCCCCAATTATCCCAAAGTGTGGTTCTCCCCAGCCACCAAAGACAACATGTCACTGCAAGAGGTAGGGGCCGAAAATTAGAGGGGTTCCCACAGTGATCACCGCTGCACTCCATCTGCTGGGACTGACATATGTTCTCCCTGTTATCAGCCATAACAGACAGAGGACAGGCGACTGTAGGACTACAGATCCTCCACACATTACGGTGACTGCTGATAGCAGTGTCCCCTGTCCCTGCGCTTCTGTCCCTGGCGGCTTTGTCCTGACGGCTTTCTGTCCTTGGCTGTTTTCTGTCACTGGCGGCTTTCTGTCCCTGGCTGCTTTCTGTCCCTGACGACTTTCTGTCCCTGGCAGCTCTCTGTCCCTGACGACTTTCTGTCCCTGGCGGCTTTCTGTCCGTGACGGCTTTCTGTCCTTGGCTGTTTTCTGTCCCTGACGACTTTCTGTCCCTGGCGGCTTTCTGTCCCTGGCGGCTTTCTGTCCCTGACGCCTTTCTGTCCTGGCTGTTTTCTGTCCCTGACGACTTTCTGTCCCTGGCGACTTTCTGTCCCTGACGGACTTTCTGTCCCTGGCAGCTCTCTGTCCCTGACGACTTTCTGTCCTGGCAGCTCTCTGTCCCTGACGACTTTCTGTCCCTGGCAGCTCTCTGTCCCTGACGACTTTCTGTCCTGGCAGCTCTCTGTCCCTGACGACTTTCTGTCCCTGGCTGCTTTCTGTCCCTGACGACTTTCTGTCCCTGGCTGCTTTCTGTCCCTGACGACTTTCTGTCCCTGGCAGCTCTCTGTCCCTGATGACTTTCTGTCCCTGGCAGCTCTCTGTCCCTGACGACTTTCTGTCCTGGCAGCTCTCTGTCCCTGACGACTTTCTGTCCTGGCGCTTTCTGTCCTGGCGGCTTCTGTCCCTGACGCCTTTCTGTCCCTGGCTGTTTTCTGTCCTGACGACTTTCTGTCCCTGGCGACTTTCTGTCCCTGACGACTTTCTGTCCTGGCAGCTCTCTGTCCCTGACGACTTTCTGTCCTGGCAGCTCTCTGTCCCTGACGACTTTCTGTCCCTGGCGCTCTCTGTCCCTGACGACTTTCTGTCCTGGCAGCTCTCTGTCCCTGACGACTTTCTGCTGCCTCTGCCCGCTTTCTGTCCCTGACGACTTTCTGTCCCTGGCTGCTTTCTGTCCCTGACACTTTCTGTCCTGGCAGCTCTCTGTCCCTGATGACTTTCTGTCCCTGGCAGCTCTCTGTCCCTGACGACTTTCTGTCCTGGCAGCTCTCTGTCCCTGACGACTTTCTGTCCTGGCAGCTCTCTGTCCCTGAGACTTTCTGTCCCTGGCTGCTCTCTGTCCCTGACGACTTTCTGTCCCTGGCGCTTTCTGATCCCTGCGCTTTCTGTCCTGGCTAGCTTCTTGTCCCTGCGCTTTCTGTCCTGGCAGCTCTCTGTCCCTGACGACTTTCTGTCCCTGGAGACTTTCTGTCCCTGGCTGCTTTCTGTCCCTGACAACTTTCTGTCCTGGCAGCTCTCTGTCCCTGAGACTTTCTGTCCCTGGCATGCTTCTGTCCCTGACGACTTTCTGTCCTGGCAGCTCTCTGTCCCTGACGACTTTCTGTCCTGGCAGCTCTCTGTCCCTGACGACTTTCTGTCCCTGGCTGCTTTCTTCCCTGACGACTTTCTGTCCTGGCAGCTCTCTGTCCCTGACGACTTTCTGTCCTGGCAGCTCTCTGTCCTGACGACTTTCGTCCTGACGACTTTCTGTCCCTGGCTGCTTTTGTCCCTGACACTTTCTGTCCTGGCTGCTTTCTGTCCCTGATGACTTTCTGTCCCTGACTTTCTGTCCCTGACGCTTTCTGTCCCTGGCTGCTTCTGTCCCTGCGACTTTCTGTCCCTGGCTGCTTTCTATCCCTGCGCTTTCTGTCCCTGCGACTTTCTTCCTGATGCTTCGTCCTGACGACTTTCTGTCCCTGGCGGCTTTCTGTCCCTGGTGCTTTCTGTCCCTGGCGCTTTCTGTCCCTGACTGCTTTCTGTCCTGGCTGCTTTCTGTCCCTGACGACTTTCTGTCCCTGGCTGCTTCTGTCCCTGATGACTTTCTGTCCTGGCAGCTCTCTGTCCCTGACGACTTTCTGTCCTGGCAGCTCTCTGTCCCTGACGACTTTCTGTCCTGGCGCTTTCTGTCCCTGATGACTTTCTGTCCCTGGCTGCTTTCTATCCCTGATGACTTTCTGTCCCTACGACTTTCTGTCCCTGCTGCTTTCTGTCCCTGACGCTTTCTGTCCCTGGCTGCTTTCTGTCCCTGCTGCTTTCTGTCCCTGCGGCTTTCTGTCCCTGGCTGCTTTCGGTCCCTGACGGCTTTCTGTCCCTGGCTGCTTTCGGTCCCTGACAACTTTCTGTCCCTGTCTGCTTTCTGTCCCTGAAGATTTTCTGTCCCTGGTGCTTTCTGTCCCTGGCGGCTTTCTGTCCCTGGCTGCTTTCTGTCCCTGACGGCTTTCTGTCCCTGGCTGCTTTCGTCCCTGACAACTTTCTGTCCCTGCTGCTTTCTGTCCCTGGCGACTTTCTGTCCCTGGCTGCTTTCGGTCCCTGACGGCTTTCTGTCCCTGGCTGCTTTCGGTCCCTGACGGCTTTCTGTCCCTGGCGGCTTTCTGTCCCTGGCTGCTTTCGGTCCCTGGCGACTTTCGGTCTCTGACGTCTTTCTGTCCCTGACGCGCTCCTCTTCATGACTTTGGCGCCGCTCTCCCCAGACGGCCATGTTGATGATTTGTAGACTTTGGGCCTCGATTCATCATTTGCGATTTCTTTGAGTCAATTTTACAAGAATTTTTTTTTTTTGCCTGGTTGTGCTCGCTGACATTTTTTGCACCAGATTTTTCAAAATGGCAAAAGTGTTTCGTAATTTGGCATAAAATTAAAAATAATATTTTTTTTCTTGTCTTTGGTTTCTGGGACTTTTCAGCATCAAAAGTCACCAATCCTGTAACAATTTGTAACCTTTCTCAAGGCCGGGACTACGGGAGATTCGCCAAGAAGTGAGAAAAGTTATCGGGGGGGGGAAAGACTTAAAGAAAGACAACTTAAAAAATGGCGCAAATACTAAAGCCACTAAAAACAAAATCACTCAAAAAAAAAAAGTGTGATGATGAATCAGGGCCTCGTTCTTATAGTAACGGTGTGAAATTGCTGATAACAGGGAACAGGAGAGCGCATTCTCGTACCCGGGTCCCATTACGGATCAGGATCCATAACGCGTCCATCAGTTGGTTTCTGATACATTGTTGCGCTCTGTTTTCCGCCAATGTTCTCCGGTCTCCTCTTCGTCCTGAGACGTTTCTGGGTTTCCGAGGGTCCAGATGTCCGGATCGGGGGAGTCTCTCCTAGAAGTGGGGATTTTACAAGTCCTAGACAAAGGCTCTATTCTCCGGAGGGTCCGCTGGGAGTAGAATCCGTCTGCCTCCGAGAAAAGTGGTAGTTATTCACTGAGGGTCTCCGACAATGCGGGGTTAAGTCGGATCTGGAATTTGTGGAAATGTGCGCTCAATAAACCGTGCTCCCTCCGCTGTGTGCGCACAAAACCCTCCATTATTCCGCTCACACTTTATTTCGCCACATTGCGGCAGCGACTCGCTGTTTTCTGTGTTAAGTGGCTAAAAAATAATATTAATGAGTGTTATTATGTTATTGTTAAGTGCACCCCGCCACATGACTGAAGGGTCCCCCGTCATAAAGCGAGGTCGCAGCAGCGGGAATAACTGCAGTGTGACACGTTATCAAGTGCCGCTCCAATCCCCCCGTATTCAGATATCATTCATCTGGAGAGCAGCAGCCACAGGCGCCGCTGATTATTCCTGTATGGAGCAAGCGCAGGAAAACTTCCCAGAAGTAGCCATTTTGATATAGGAAAGATGTGTATCTTCGTACCGTGTTCGCCAGTAGATAGAAAAATATTTAGACTTGAGAGCCCTCAGTGGTTGATACCTTTTAATATGTGATTCTTCAGATTTTGTTTTAGTCTTCACCTGATGAAGAGACCTGAGTAGTCTCAAAAGCTGCAATTTGTTACCATCTTTTCAGTTAGCCATTAAAAGGTATCAACCACTGAGGACTCTCAAGTCTAAATATTTTTCAGAAGTAGCCAGACATTCATCTTTATTGGTCGGGATACGCGATAATGACGCTGACCCTCGGGGGGATGTGATACTGACACTCGGGGACGGGATGCTGACACTCTGGGGACGGGATGCTGACACTTGGGGAGGGATGCTGACACTCTGGGGACGGGATGCTGACACTCTGGGGACGGGATGCTGACACTCGGGGGATGTGATACTGACACTCGCGGACGGGATGCTGACACTCTGGGGACGGGATGCTGACACTTGGGGACGGGATGTGACACTTGGGACGGATCTGACCTCTGGGGACGGGATGCTGACACTCTGGGGACGGGATGCTGACACTCTGGGGACGGGATGCTGACACTCTGGGGACGGGATGCTGACACTCTGGGGACGGGATGCTGACACTCAGGGACAGGATACTGACACTCGGGGGACAGGATACTGAAACCCTGGGGATGGGATGCTGACACTCGGGGGACAGGATGCTGACACTCTGGGGACGGGATACTGACACTCGGGGGATGGGACACTGACACTCGGGGGACAGGATACTGAAACTCTGGGGATGGGATACTGACACTCGGGGGACAGGATGCTGACACTCTGGGGATGGGATACTGACACTCGGGGGATGGGACACTGACACTCGGGGACAGGATACTGAAACTCTGGGGATGGGATACTGACACTCGGGGGACAGGATGCTGACACTCAGGGGACAGGATACTGACACTCGGGGGACAGGATACTGAAACTCTGAGGATGGGATGCTGACACTCGGGGGACAGGATGCTGACACTCTGGGGACGGGATACTGACACTCGGGGAACGGGATGCTGACACTCTGGGAACAGGACACTGACACTCTGGGGATGGGACACTGACACTCTGGGGACGGGACACTGACACTCAGGGACGGGATACTGACACTCAGGGGACGGGATACTGACACTCAGGGGACGGGATACTGACACTCAGGGGACGGGATACTGACACTCAGGGGACGGGATACTGACACTCAGGGGACGGGATACTGACACTCGGGGGACGGGATACTGACACTCGGGGGACGGGATACTGACACTCGGGAACGGGATGCTGACACTCTGGGGACAGGACGCTGACACTCAGGGGACGGGATACTGACAGGGGACGGGATGCTGACACTGATACGTAGGGTACAGTATAATGACACTGACAGTCGGGGTACAGGATAACACTCGGGGTACAGGATAATAACACTCGGGGTACAGGATAATAACACTCGGGGTACAGGATAACAACACTTGGGGTACAGGATGATGACACTCAGTACAGGATAATGATGATACATTTATCTAAGCTATATGGAGAAAAGTATGTGCCCCCCACATCCATCTTCGGGGCTTCTCTCTCCTCCATAGACCTTACTATGGAATCGTCCTCTGCAGATATAACTGCTCTGCTCTTCTGGGATCTCTACAGGATTTTGGAGGCGTCTGTGGTTTTTTTTTGCCCCTTCATCCGGATGAGCATTTGTGGGGTCAGACCCTGATGTTGAGGGAGGCCGGGCTCACAACTTCCCTTATAGGATGGGGTTGGGGGTCCGGCTCTGTGCGGTCGCTCACATCCCCCCTCCATGTTTGTATGGACCTTGTGCACTGGGCATAGTCATGGGGGCAGATAAGGGTCTTCCCCCAACTGTTCCCACAAAGCTAAAGCTACAATTGTCCACAATGTCTTGTGCTGAAGATTAAGATTTCCCATCACTGGAGCTGAGGGTCCGCTGCCGCCCCCTGATAGCATTATCCCCCTCCACCATCAGTACAGGGGGCACAGTGCAGTCAGGGGGTAACATCCTCCGGGAATCACCAATCCCAGACTCCTCCATCAGACGCAGATAGGGCAGTGCGATCCGTCACTGCACAGAACACGTCGCCCCCGGTATCGGTGCTGCCTGTGTTCCGGCCATGTGGCGGATTTTCCTGTGTCACCGCTTTGCTCACCAGCGGTAGATGTGACATTTTCAGCTCGGGACATCTTCACTGTGAATTTTCCCTCCGCTCTCGTCTTCCCGTGTCATCCTGGCTTCATGCTGCTCCTCATTGTGGCCCGTGGGGGGCGCTATAATGACCTTCTTCATCAACATGGGGGTCATTGTAATTAGGATGGTGTGTGAGAGCGATGGCCGCGTGATTGATGTCAGCGGCGGGGACATGATACAGCGCACGTCTGCCACTCACACTGTGCCGCTGCCTCGCGGCTCCCCTCGTACCGGCGAGCGAAGTTCTGTGCGCGTCTTCAATGACAAATCTCCGCTCTGTTCTTTGTGATAGTGGGGTCACCAGCACGGCGTCCCCCCACTGAGCAGGCAAAGCTTCAAAGGCCGAGAGAAGCAGCAACGTCCCTAATACCTGCTCCCACTGACTGCCTGCGCTGTCCCCACTGACTGCCTGCGCTGTCCCCACTGACTGCCTGCGCTGTCCCCACTGACTGCCTGCGCTGTCCCCACTGACTGCCTGCGCTGTCCCCACTGACTGCCGCGCGAGCCTGCTCCCCACTGACTGCCTGCGCTGTCCCCACTGACTGCCTGCGCTGTCCCACTGACTGCCTGCGCTGTCCCACTGACTGCCTGCGCTGTCCCCACTGACTGCCTGCGCTGTCCCCACTGACTGCCTGCGCTGTCCCCACTGACTGCCTGCGCTGTCTCACTGACTGCCTGCGCTGTCCCACTGACTGCCTGCGCTGTCCCACTGACTGCCTGCGCTGTCCCACTGACTGCCTGCGCTGTCCCCACTGCCTGCCTGCGGTGCCCCTACTCTCAGCCCTGCTACCTGCCACTGACTGCCTGCGCTGAACCCATTGACTGCCTGCTCTGCTACCCCACTGACTGCCTGCTCTGCTCCCCCACTGACTGCCTGCGCTGTCCCACTGACTGCCTGCGCTGTCCCACTGACTGCCTGTGCTGTCCCCACTGACTGCCTGTGCTGTCCCCACTGACTGCCTGCGCTGTCCCCACTGACTGCCTGCGGTGCCCCCTACTCTCAGCCCTGCTACCTGCCACTGACTGCCTGCGCTGAACCCATTGACTGCCTGCTCTGCTACCCCACTGACTGCCTGCTCTGCTCCCCCACTGACTGCCTGTACTGTCCCACTGACTGCCTGTGCTGTCCCACTGACTGCCTGCGCTGTCCCACTGACTGCCTGCGCTGTCCCCACTGACTGCCTGCGCTGTCCCACTGACTGCCTGCGCTGTCCCCACTGACTGCCTGCGCTGTCCCACTGACTGCCTGCGCTGTCCCCCACTGACTGCCTGCGGTGCCCCCTACTCTCAGCCCTGCTACCTGCCACTGACTGCCTGCGCTGAACCCATTGACTGCCTGCTCTGCTACCCCACTGACTGCCTGCTCTGCTCCCCACTGACTGCCTGCTCTGCTCCCCACTGCCTGCTCTTCTCCCCCACTGACTGCCTGCTCTGCTCCCCCACTGATTGCCTGCTCTGCTCCCCACTGACTGCCTGCTCTGCTCCCCACTGACTGCCTGCTCTGCTCCCCACTGACTGCCTGCTCTGCTCCCCACTGACTGCCTGCTCTGCTCCCCCACTGACTGCCTGCTCTGCTCCCCACTGACTGCCTGCTCTGTTCCCCCACTGACTGCCTGCTCTGCTCCCCACTGACTGCCTGCTCTGCTCCCCACTGACTGCCTGCTCTGCTCCCCCACTGACTACCTGCTCTGCTCCCCACTGCCTGCTCTGCTCCCCACTGACTGCCTGCTCTGCTTCCCCACTGACTGCCTGCTCTGCTCCCCACTGACTGCCTGCTCTGCTCCCCACTGACTGCCTGCTCTGCTCCCCTACTGACTGCCTGCTCTGCTCCCACTGACTGCCTGCTCTGCTCCCCACTGACTGCCTGCTCTGCTCCCCACTGACTGCCTGGTCTGCCCCCCCACTGACTTCCTGCTCTGCTCCCCACTGACTGCCGCTCTGCTCCCCGCTGACTGGCTGCTCTGCTCCCCACTGCCTGATCTGCTCCCCACTGACTGCCTGCTCTGCCCCCCCTGACTGCCTGCTCTGCCCCCACTGACTGCCTGCTCTGCCCCCCACTGACTGCCTGCTCTGCCCCCACTGACTGCTGCTCTGCTCCCCTGACTGCTGCTCTGCTCCCCCACTGACTGCCTGCTCTGCCCCCCACTGACTGCCTGCTCTGCCCCCACTGACTGCCTGCTCTGCTCCCCACTGACTGCCTGCTCTGCTCCCCCACTGACTGCCTGCTCTGCTCCCCCACTGACTGCCTGCTCTGCCCCCCACTGACTGCCTGCTCTGCTCCCCACTGACTGCCTGCTCTGCTCCCCACTGACTGCCTGCTCTGCTCCCCCACTGACTGCCTGCTCTGCTCCCCCACTGACTGCCTGCTCTGCCCCCACTGACTGCCTGCTCTGCTCCCCACTGACTGCCTGCTCTGCTCCCCCACTGACTGCCTGCTCTGCCCCCCACTGACTGCCTGCTCTGCTCCCCCACTGACTGCCTGCTCTGCTCCCCCACTGACTGCCTGCTCTGCTCCCCACTGACTGCCTACGCTGCAGGTTAGGAACAATCAGAGGAAAAGTCTAATAGAAACTCATCACCACTTCTGTGTTTCTCATCCACTCCAGGTTCTGGCTACAAATACTGATGTGAAATACAGACCAAAGTCTGAGCGTGTGACCGGAGCCTTACAGGACAGATCACTGCTCCTGCACCAGGGCTGCAGGTGGAGCAGAATGTAGTGCGCATCCTCGTACTTATAGTGGGGGCACTTATTTATGGGAGTCCTTCTCTGGGCTTCTATCCTGAGCTTGTTTTTTGTGCATAAAATCTGCTATGTTTAACTGTCCAAGCAAAAGTGGATGTGATTTCCTGCCCCCTATAGAGTCCATAGTACAGAGGCTGCTGAGCGCGGCATTCTCTCTATCGGCTTCAATGGGGCCCCTGAAAAAACAAGACGCAGGTAACAAAAATGCAGGTGAGGTTTAATCTGCAGAATCAAAGCTTTTCTGGATTAAAAAAAAATGCATCAAATGGAGGCAAGAACGTAGCAAAAGCGAAATAATCAGAAAGGCTAGTGCTTGTGTATTGTGATGTGGCCGCCTGCAGATGAAATGCCGCATTTACGCTACGTGTGAGCGTGGCCTAACAGGAGGGCAACTTTCTAATATATTTTGCCTCTGGGTCATCAGTATTTTTTGTCTTCTGTCAAATTCATGACGCAAACAATTAATTTCTCTCAAAATAAAAATTCTCACAAAAAGTCTCACTTTGTACAAAGTTTGCAATGTTTTTAGCAGAAAGAAAGAGATTGGAATATATTTGTTCCCAAAGATTTCAAGTTTTAAAAACGAAATTGATTAATCAGCTTGAAACATCTTGAAATCCTAAAACCCACCCAAAGCGATGCACACATAAGATAGACTTAAAATAATCCAAATTGTAAGGAGAGAAATGTGCAAATGAAAGACAGGCGAAAATCACCAAAAAGGAGACAAAACACACAAATGTCCTTTGATCTTAATACATGGCTGAGTTTCTGTTAAGTTTCTAGTTCAAAACTTTAAGAAATGTCATTTGGCGGAGCGGGGGTGGTTGCGGTGCCACTGCTTCCCGGGTGGGGATGCGGTATGACTGCCCGCGGTGTGGGGATGCGGTGCAACTACTCCCGGGGTGGGGATTCGGTGCCACTGCCCCCGGTGTGGGGATGCGGTGCCACTGCCCCCAGGGTGGGGATGCGGTATGACTGCCCGCGGTGTGGGGATGCGGTGCAACTACTCCCAGGGTGGGGATGTGGTGCAACTACTCCCGGGGTGGGGATGCGGTGCCACTGCCCCCGGTGTGGGGATGCTGTGCCACTGCCCCCAGGGTGGGGATGCGGTGCGACTGCCCGCGGTGTGGGGATGCGGTGCAACTACTCCCGGGGTGGGGATGCGGTGCCACTGCCCCCGGTGTGGGGATGCGGTGCCACTGCCCCCAGGGTTGGGATGCGGTGCGACTGCCCCAGGGGTGGGGATGCGGTGCAACTACTCCTGGGGTGGGGATGCGGTGTTACTGCCCCCGGGGTGGGGATGCGGTGCGACTACTCCCGGGGTGGGGATGCGGTGCCACTGCCCCTGGGGTGGGGATGCGGTGCGACTGCCCCAGGGGTGGGGATGCGGTGTAACTACTCCTGGGGTGGGGATGCAGTGTTACTGCCCCCGGAGTGGGATGCGGTGCCACTGCCCCCGGGGTGGGGATGCGGTGCGACTGCCCCAGGGGTGGGGATGCGGTGCGACTAATCCCGGGGTGGAGATGCGGTGCCACTGCCCCCGGGGTGGGGATGCGGTGCCACTGCCCCAGGGGTGGGGATGCGGTGCCACTGCTCCTGGGGTGGGGATGCGGTGCGACTCCTCCCGGGGTGGGGATGCGGTGTGACTGCCCCTGGAGTGGGATGCGGTACGACTGCCCGCAGGGTGGGGATGCGGTACGACTGCCCGCGGGGTGGGGATGCGGTGCCACTGCCCCCGGGGAGGGGATGCGGTGCCACTGCCCCTAGGGTGGGGATGCGGTGCGACTGCCCCAGAGGTGGGGATGCGGTACGACTGCCCCCGGGGACGGGATGCGGTGTGACTACTCCCGGGGTGGGGATGTGGTGCCACTGCCCCCAGGGTGGGGATGAGGTGCGACTGCCCCAGGGGTGGGGATGCGGTACAACTGCCCCCCGGGGTGGGGGATGCGGTGTGACTACTCCCGGGGTGGGAATTCGGTGCCACTGTGCCCGGGGTGGGATGCGGTGTGACTGCGCCCTGGGTGGGATGCGGTGTGACTGCGCCCGGGGTTGGATGCGGTGCGACTGCGCCCGGGGTGGGATGCAGTGCGACTGCGCCCGGGGTGGGATGCGGTAACATCCTGCAGACCAACGTGACTGGTTCCCTTTAAGGGTCTTTGTGTCCGTTCTGCAATATTTTGTGTATGGTGTTCGGATGCCCGGGGGTCTCCTGACATTGTCACGGTCCTCGGATGCCTGGGGGTCTCCTCCTCAGATGCCCGGGGGTCTCCTGACAGCCATGGTCCTCAGATGCCCGGGGGTCTCCTGACATTGTCTTGGTCCTCAGATGCCCGGGGGTCCCCTACTCAGATGCCCGGGGGTCTCCTGACATTGTCATGGTCTTCGGATGCCCGGGGGGATGCACAGGGGTCTCCTGACATTGTCACGGTCCTTGGATGCCCGGGGGTCTCCTCCTCGGATGCCCGGGGGTCTAATGACATTGTCACGGTCCTCGGATGCCTTGGGGTCTCCTACTCGGATGTCCGGGGGTCTCCTGACATTGTCACGGTCCTCGGATGCCCGGGGGTCTTCTCCTCGGATGCCCGGGGGTCTAATGACATTGTCACGGTCCTCGGATGCCCGGGGGTCTTCTCCTCGGATGCCCGGGGGTCTCCTGACATTGTCACGGTCCTTGGATGCCCGGGGGTCTCCTGACATTGTCACGGTCCTCGGATGCCCGGGGGTCTTCTCCTCGGATGCCCGGGGGACTAATGACATTGTCACGGTCCTCGGATGCCCGGGGGTCTCCTGACATTGTCACGGTCCTCGGATGCCCGGGGGTCCCCTGACATTGTCACGGTCCTCGGATGCCCGGGGGTCTCCTGACATTGTCACGGTCCTCGGATGCCCGGGGGTCTTCTCCTCGGATGCCCGGGGATCTCCTGACATTGTCACGGTCCTTGGATGCCCGGGGGTCTCCTCCTCGGATGCCCGGGGGTCTAATGACATTGTCACGGTCCTCGGATGCCCGGGGGTCTCCTGACATTGTCACGGTCCTCGGATGCCCGGGGGTCTCCTGACATTGTCACGGTCCTCGGATGCCCGGGGGTCTCCTGACATTGTCACGGTCCTCAGATGCCGGGGTCTCTCCTCGGATGCCCGGGGTCTCCTGACATTGTCACGGTCCTGGATGCCCGGGGGTCTAATGACATTGTCACGGTCCTCGGATGCCCGGGGGTCTTCTCCTCGGATGCCGGGGATCTCCTGACATTGTCTGATCCTGTTTCTGTGGTCTTCATGTCCTGGTTGTTACTTTGTTGCTAGTTATTTATATCTTTGTTTTTGTTACATTTGTTTTTCTGTTTTTCTTTGCAGTGTAATACATGTATCGGTGCAGGTGATGGGGATTATCTGGGCTGATACATTGTATCAAGCCCTCCCTCATTTCTGGGTGCAGGGAGACCCTGTAGGTGCTGCTGTCAGTCATCTCTTACTGTTACATTAAATACCTGGAATTCCTCAGGTTGGGCCCAGCAGCTACAACCTCCCTCCCTCCCTCCCCAGCGCCCTGTGCTGTACGGAGACGGGGTCCGAGCAGACCACGAGTCGCTTATGGGATCTATGAGGGTCCTTACATGGGTGATGTATACATTGCATTACAATAGCCTTCGCTGCAGATCCTCTATCTGGGAAGATTCTAGGTCTCTGTTCATCCTGGGCTGCCTGATTCGTGAATAGAATGCCAGGACTGAAGTGATTACTGATAGGTAGACACATTGCTGGTGGGATTGCAGCATTATAAAGTTGTATGTCGCTTTGGGTGTGCAGAGAGCTGGGTGACTGCCCTGTCACCCCCCCCTCAGTGTGTGGCCCCCCATGTACTGCAGTCAGGATGATCCATCTGACATCACTAGTACATGTCTTGTTGATTTTCTTCCCAGGGGTGGGGGAGGGGAGCCCTTGTCCTCAGAGCTGACACTCACTGCTTTGTGTCAGGTTTGCTCAGCTGGGCCTCTGCTTTTCTGGGAATCGCACCTCTCCCAGGGACACATGGATTTGGGCTTTGTGTGAGGTGACGCCACTTATCTCACCTAACTGACACATTCCTGCTGCTGAGGAGGTGTCAGATCTGCAGGGGGACAACAACTGCTGCTGCACCTGCGCACCCCGGAGAAGGACAGCAGTATTGTCCTATGTCACCCCATGCCGAGGATGCCCACGCCTGCCGGTGCCGGCACTGAGCCCGTCTACATTGTGTGTGGACCCACTA
>JARQOD010002736.1:0-73802 GCA_033576555.1 Oophaga sylvatica | reverse complement strand
TCCAAGGGGACCAAAAATTCCGGGATGCCCAGCCAAGCGGAAAAAATGAATCTTGCTTAAGTTCCTAAAACGCGAGATGCATCAGGGGGCCCAATTCACCACTCAGAACCCTTTTGGTCAAATCAGTTAATGGTTTAACAATAACCGAGAAATTACCAATAAATTTACGATAAAAATTGGCAAAACCCAAAAATCTCTGAAGAGCCTTTAATGAAGTAGGTTTGACCCAATCACAGATGGCCTGAACCTTGACCGGGTCCATTTCAATAACAGATGGGGACAAAATGAATCCCAGAAATGAGATCTTCTGTACGCCAAAAAGACACTTTGATCCCTTCACATACAGAGCATTCTCTCTCAAAATCTGGAATACAGTTCGAACATGTTTCACATGAGAGTCCCAGTCATTAGAAAAAATCAAGATATCATCCAAATAAACAATCAGAAACTTGTCCACAAAATCCCTGAAAATGTCATTCATGAAGGACTGGAAGACGGAAGGAGCATTAGTGAGCCCAAAGGGCATCACAAGGTACTCAAAATGCCCTTCAGGGGTGTTAAATGCCGTCTTCCATTCATCCCCGTGCTTAATGCGAATAAGGTTATACGCCCCCCTGAGGTCAAGCTTGGTAAACCAAGTAGCGTTTTTCACCCTGGAAAACAGGTCAGAAATCAAGGGTAACGGGTATTGATATTTCACAGTAATATTGTTCAAGAGACGATAATCAATACACGGCCTTAATGAACCATCTTTTTTGGCCACAAAGAAAAAACCGGCACCTAAGGGTGAAGAGGATGGTCTGATATGACCCTTCTCCAATGATTCCTTGATATAAGACCGCATAGCGTCATGTTCAGGTACAGACAAGTTAAAAAGGCGACCTTTAGGGAATTTACTACCTGGCACTAATTCAATAGCGCAGTCATAGCTCCTATGGGGAGGTAAGGATGCAGATTTACTTTCGCTAAACACATCAGAAAAATCAAACAAAAAGTCAGGAACATCCTCAGCCTGGGGGGAGGCAGAAAAAACAGGAGTGTTGGTATTAACACATTGGCAGCCCCAACTGGTTACAGACACAGATTTCCAATCCAAAACAGGATTATGAGACTGTAACCAAGGGAAACCCAGCACTATAATGTCATGCAGATTATATAGAACCAAAAATTTGCAGCACTCCTGGTGATCAGGTTCAACCCTCATTATCACCTGAGTAGAAAACTGGGGTTTATTCTCAGCCAAAGGGGTAGAATCGATCCCCAGTAAAGGAATAGACTTCTGTAGGGGTATCAAGGGAAACCCACAACGTTTAGCAAAATCATAATCCATCAGGTTAATAGCTGCTCCAGAATCAACGAAAGCCTGAGCAGAAAATGAGGACAGAGAGCATATCAGAGTGACAGTTAATAAAAACTTAGTCTGAACACTACCCAAGACAACTGAGCGTGCAAAATGTCTTCCCCGCTTAGGGCAGACTGAAATAGCATGAGAGGCATCACCACAGTAGAAATGTGTAGCCCTGGTGTGAAGGCACACGCAGTACCCTGGAGGATGTGCGGAGAGGTAACAGTTTAATGCTCAATAAACATTCACTCCATCACACACTTAGACACACCCATAGGTTATAAGAGCTAGTGAGATCTAGCCAGTTGAGGAGTCTGTTTCCTGTCCTCGGACAGAGAGAGAAGTTCAGTCAGCAGCAGAGCTCAGTGAGTTCTGTTTCCTGTCTTCGGACAGAGGAGATCATTCAGTGTGCAGTCTGTGCAGGAAGAAAGAGGAGTTAGCAGCAGGACCTTCAGTCGCCTGTCCCAAGGACAGTGGAGTTCAGTCGACGTGCTCCTGAAATAGAAGATTACTGAGCCTCTGTTAGCGAGCTCTGGGAAGAAGAAAGAAGGGATTAGCTTGTATTTTACCCTAGGAAGTGTGGAGTGCTTATGCTACAAGCGCGGACAGGGCGAAAGGCGCAGTGGAAGGAATTCAGAAGTGCCTTAGGATTGGATTATCCTGCACATTGTCACCGGTCACTGGGGACCGAAGCATCACTATAGCTCCAGGCATAGTGATAGAAAAACCAGAGGCTTACTGGACTTAGGTTACAGAAAGCAGCCCTTGGAGTGTCGGTACGTAACTGGGGTCAGGGAGAGTGGGAACTTTGAGTCACTGCAGGACCACATTAGGAACCCAGCTCTCTCAAAGGAAGACTCCGACCACAAAACTGACTGGGCAGTACAGCTTTGAAGAAGCTGGAGTTCTTAGAGGGAACCAGGCTTTATGCTGGTTGGACTCATCATCTTTGAAAGTTAAGGAGGCCCATAACCTGTTCAGCTGTTATCTCAAAGCACATCCTCCACCCGACCAGCCTCCCTGGGACTTGCCTTATCATCTGACAAGTAAAAGGTATGGAAAGACACTGGATGTGTGAGACTGAGTTATTTGATTGCATCCCTGCACAACCCCACCATAACTATCGACCTGAGGGAAGAGTCCCACCTGTAGGGGACCCGACATCTAGCTGCCTCACCATCCCCTCAGAGATCTACAGCAGCGCTGGTCTTAGTGATCAGAGAACTACAGGTGGCGTCACGAACTGTATATATACCTATCCCCTGTAAATATTCCCCCCAACATACGCCTGACCGCCAGGGCCACAGACCGAGCCAGCGCTACCTGTGACAACCCCATAGACTTCCATGGGCTCGGCTCTGAGTACCCCATATCCCTGGTAAACCACAATTGTGGTGCGGGTCAAGACAGAAACATAACCCATTGCGCTTTCGAAACTCATGACGCTGTGCCCCAGACACCACTCCATCACACTGCATGGGCTCAGCAGCTGGCTCACAAGGCAACACCACTCCACGCATACTTCTCCGCTCACGCAAACGTCTGTCAATTTGAATCGCTAATGACATAGAATCATTGAGACCAGAGGGGACAGGGAATCCCACCATAACATCCTTTACATTATCCGACAGACCCTTCCGGAAAAGGGCCGCCAAAGCGTCGTCATTCCATTTGGTCAGGACTGCCCACCTACGGAATCTCTGACAGTATAACTCAGCGTCATCAAGCCCCTGATTTAATGCCAACAAGGCTTTTTCAGCTTGATCAGTGACATTAGGCTCATCGTACAATAACCCCAAAGCCTGAAAAAATGCATCAACATCACTCAAAACAGGATCCCCAGGTATCAGGGAAAAAGCCCAATCCTGAGGATCGCCGCGCAGGAGAGAGATGATAATTTGAACCTGCTGCGCTGCGTTTCCTGAGGACTTAGATTTTAAGGCAAGAAACAATTTACAATTATTTTTGAAATTCTGAAACCTAGCTCGATCCCCTAAAAACAAATCTGGCATGGGGATCCTAGGTTCCACAACAGGCAACCTAGCAAGATATGCAGCAATACTCTGAACCTCAGTGGCAAGCTGATCCACACGGCCAGACAACTGTGCAAACTCCATTGGGAGAAAAGATCCTCCCCAGCACCCAGAGATACAGAGGGAAAAAAAAAAAATGCAACAAACAGAAAAATATCTCTGACAACTTTTCTTCCTTCAAAATATTTTTTCCCTTCTGTGAGTACCATACAATTTTTATGGCCGGTGATACTGTTATGTTACGGTAGCTGAGGAGTGCAGGTAAAAAAGGAAATACACCAGAGCAGTTGGAATCTATGAGATTGCAGTACCCTGACTAACCATCATAACTAGAGGCAGCCGTGGAGCGTTCCTACGTTGGTCCTAGACGCCTCGTCACAGCCTGAGAAACTAACTACACCTAAAGATAGAAATAGGAAAGCTATCTGCCCCGGAGCAGAACCCCAAAGATAATAGAAAGCCCCCAAACATGTAATGGCGGTTAGACAAGAGGAAATACTGACACAGAAAGAAAATAGTATGAGCAAACGCTGGGGCCCAAACTATCTAAACAGAAAAGGATAGGAAGGGTACTTACTGCAATCTCAGAAAACCCTGAAAAAACACCAACTCTACTAATTTCAAAATCACCTGAGATCACACGACCTCTACCACCTAAATTAGTTCTCTGGTGTAACAAAAACAAAACAGCAGCCACTGAAAAAAAACTGGAAAAAGCAAAAGTACAAAACACAGTGGCTGGACTAAACTGAGAGGGCAAAAGCCCCCGGAGGGGACCCTGAAGGCCCCCACAGAAGTGCAGGACAAAATGCAAAAATATAGCAAAAACACAAAATAAGAAATTGTCTTATCTGATAGCAGGAGATGCAGACACGACACAGCAGGCTACAAGGGAAACTGGAAAGAAGGATTCAGACCAGAACAATTGATCACCGGCAACCCTGATGGGAAAATGACTCCCTTACATAAGACCAATCAGTAACACCTGATTCCCAGTCCTCACAATCCTCACCAGCACCGCTTGCAACCACCAGAGGGAGCCTCTGCTCAGAACTCATCTCAAACCCATTCACAACAGTCCCCCCTATTTTTGTTAACCAGCCTGATGAAGCAGACCGCTGAGGCCTGGATTTTCAGGCTGTTAAGGAGCCAAGATCCATGGACCTTGCCAGCCTGATAATACCAGGCCACAGCAGTCTGCATATCTTGGCTGATTAACAAAAATAGGGGATCCCCTCGAAAAAAATTGGCGTGGGGTCCCCCCTATTTTTGTTAACCAGCCAGATGAAGCAGACCACTGAGGCCTGGATTTTCAGGCTGTTAAGGAGCCAAGATCCATGGACCTTGCCAGCCTGATAATACCAGGCCACAGCAGTCTGCATATCTTGGCTGATTAACAAAAATAGGGGATCCCCTCGAAAAAAATTGGCGTGGGGTCCCCCCTATTTTGTTAACCAGCCAGATGAAGCAGACTGCTGAGGCCTGGTTTTTCAGGCTGGTAAGGATCCAATATCCATGGACCTTGCAAGCCTGATAATACCAGGCCACAGCAGTCTGCTTAGCTTTGCTGGTTAACAAAAATAGGGGATCCCCTCGAAAAAAAAATGGCGTAGGGGTCCCCCTATTTTTGTTAACCAGCCAAGTAAAATGCAGACTGCTGCGGCCTGGTATTAAAAGACTGTCAAGGCCCATGGATTTTGGCCCTCAACAGCCTGATAATACCAGGCTACAGCAGCCCCACATTTGGCGCATCAAAAGATGTGCCAATTGTGGCACTTTACCCGGCTCTTCCCACTGCCCTGTAGCGGTGGCAAGTGGGGTAATAAGGGTTAATGTCACCGTTGATTGCACGGTGACAATAAGCCCGGTTAATAATGGAGAGGTGTCAATAAGACACCGATCCATTATTAATCCCAAAGTTATTAAATGTATAAAAAAAAGACAAAGCAAGAAAAAAGTCTTTTAATGAAATAAAAGAGACAACACAGTTTTCATTAATTTTATTATACACTCATTCCTGCGACGCCATCGATCTCCTGTAAAAAAAGAAAAAAACAAACCAACAGTATACCACCTGTCCGACGCAGTCCATAGTAACGACAGTCCCACGACGATCCAGCTCTGCTACATCGCAATGACAGGCAGAGCCTGTCATCGCAACGCAGCACAGCTGATTACCTGCTTCCCCGGCGGTGACGTCATCGGACTGACTGCTTTACGGCCGGGATTACCCAGCAGTCACTGCAGTTATCGCGAGAAACTGCATGTGACCGCCGGGGAAAGATGATGGCGGCCATGAAGCAGTCCAGCCCGTGACCGCCGGAGATCTTCTGCCAGGTAAGTGCCGCTGACTCCTGACAGACCCGACCGACGGACACTCACAGTGACAGTGACAAATCCGATTCCGGTATCCGATATGACGAAAATATCGGTACTCGGAATCGAAAGCCCGATACAGCTAATATCGGCCGATACCCGATATTTGCAGTATCGTATCGCTCAACACTATTAAGGACATACTTTGTAATATCACAAAGCTAAAAGAAAGTAAATAGATGTGAGTCAAATACCAAAAAAGGATATAGAGATCACCTAGTCAGAGTGTAGTGATCTATTCAATCGTGTAATATATGGAGAGCAATACCTGTAATGGAATAGTAGTTTTTTATTATAATACAGTGATAAATATAAGCCCAAGTAAAAGGCAAGAAGGACAAATACATAAGTGGAAACTGCCAAAGGAGCAAGGACCATAGGGTAATGAAGGGAGAAAAAAGGAGACAAAAGAAAAAAATGAAAAGGGAAAAAAAAGGGGGGGGGGGTTCCATTCTTAACTACATATCACCCTTTTTCCAATCTTGTCTTATCTTCCATAAGAAAACATTGGAATATTCTCACCAAAAGTTATCCCAATATCACTGAATTCCAGGTCCCATTCTTAAGCTGCTACCGCCGTCCCCACAACCTCAGGGACAAATTGGTGAAGGCAGATGTGGGTTCTAGCCACATTGTCTCTAGACAGACATTTTTGCGGACACAACGACAGGGTACATTCCCTTGCCTTCACTGTTTACAGTGCAACAACATACTTAAGGGCCCCTTAGCATATCATCCACAAACGGGTCAAGGCTTTCCTATTAAGGGATTCTTTACCTGCGAATCCTCGTATGTCATCTACCTAATTAAATGTCCATGTGGACTTGCTTACATTGGGGAGACCACACAATCCATCCGTGACAGAATCTCACAGCATAAGTCCAACATACGCTGTCACAAAACACACCTTCCTCTGCCTCCTCATTTCCATGAGAGTAATCATACTATTGCCCAACTCAAATTTCAGGTTTTAGAGCACATAGATGTTCATAGGAGAGGTCTCAACAGGATCAAAATGCTTAAAAAACGTGATGCCTTTTGGATCTTCACTTTTCGAACTTTGGAACCGAGAGGCCTGAACAGGGACTATGATGTCTCAGCATTTCTTTAGGTTGCCTATCCATCTTATATAACATTTGTTCATTATTTGTACATTATAAGAATTTAATAATTGTCTGTATTTTCTACTCCCTAGAATCACTGACCCCACATTGGTTTCTCACACTCTGCTCTTACACCACTATGGTATTGTATGGTCACACCATGTTTGCCTATACCCTCTGTGCTTTTCTCCTGTATATTCCCCCTATTTTTTCTTTCCCCTCTCTGTTCTTTTTTCCCCCCTGTTCCAGGTTTTATTTTCCTTTCCTTTTCTAATCATTTTGCCTCTTTTTTCTGCCTTCCCCTGTTTCTCTCCCGTTTCCTCTATGTTTTTCTCATTTTATATTTTGGCTCCTTGTGTTTTCTTTGATCCCTCCCTCTGTTTCACATCATGTGTTCTGTTTGTCGTTTCTTTCTGTCTTATTGCAATTCGCTCATCCTACAGCGTCATATGACGCTGCAATCCCCCTTTTCTGTCTAACTTCCCAGTGCGCATGCGCCCCCCTTTTCGCGTCATGATGACGCGCTTTCGGTTGTTCTCTCCTCCCTATGAGGACTTGGGCTTCAGCCCAGCTATTATGCAGGTGTCACATGACTCCACGTCACTATGACGCGGCGCCCTGGGCCTTCTTAAACCCGGAAGTAGGGCGCACACAGCGTCCTACCTCCAGACGGCCACACCAACCCCCGCAAGTTTTACCAGGTAAATCGCCCACAATTTATGTGGGACACCCTTATTTGCGCTCTTAGTAACGCTTGCTTTTGACTATCTTGTTCTGTTCTTTCCACAGCGCTCTTCCATTGCTACTATTGTAGCCATTAGCGCCTGTTTCTTTGTCCCAGTGTGGCCTTCCCCCAGGTATTTAACCCTCTATGTGCTTTGTCTATACAGTACACTCTACTAGCCTTTTGTTTCATTCAGGTTTCTTTCCTTTCCATTTTTCTGTCCCCCGTTTGGTAGGTATCTGAGTACCTTCACACAGGTAATAATCTTCCCCTGGCAGCATTTCTATGGCTATTTTGCTGTGTACCTACTATGTATTTTCTACATATATATTTATATTTGTTCCCCTACAGCGCTTTAACTCTATTAGCTTTGGCTACCAGCGCTCTGTTCCCAATCACTTGTTGCCGCTTTCAAGGTAGTACTTTATACATATAGTACACAGCTAAACTTATTTTTTGTTAGTTTTATTGTTACTTTTATACTACTTAGGCATTATAGCTGCACCTATTTACTGTTTTCTTGCAATTCTTTTACAGTTATTCAACCCCGTGGTTTATCTCATTTTTCCACATCCGTTTTGTCAAAAGGTATTCCCTTTTTTTCCTTTTTTTTCCTTTCCCGCCCCTTCCCCCCCCCCTTTTTTTTCCCTTTTCATTTTTTTCTTTTGTCTCCTTTTTTCTCCCTTCATTACCCTATGGTCCTTGCTCCTTTGGCAGTTTCCACTTATGTATTTGTCCTTCTTGCCTTTTACTTGGGCTTATATTTATCACTGTATTATAATAAAAAACTACTATTCCATTACAGGTATTGCTCTCCATATATTACACGATTGAATAGATCACTACACTCTGACTAGGTGATCTCTATATCCTTTTTTGGTATTTGGCTCACATCTATTTACTTTCTTTTAGCTTTGTGATATTACAAAGTCTGTCCTTAACGATACTTTCTCAAATGTTCACTGAGCACCTCTGGATAAACGAACCGTGTGAGAAACCATAATTTTTGACATGTCTGATTGTAATCAATATGTTTCTTTTATGTCACATCGGTTGCTTTCAATTTTTTCAGTCATTGTTATATCTTGTTGTGTGTACTGACAATGTCTTTTGTTTGCTTGATATATTACAGTGCAAAAATTGTACATGTTGTCTGAGGAAGGCTGATGTTATATAGCCGAAAACGTTCATCTGTTGTGTACATCACTTTTTTTCTTTCACGGATGCAAATAATAAAGAAAAACCACAGCAACAATTACCTTCTTTTAGTCCGTTATTCAACATTTGAGTGCCAAGTTTTGTTTTGATTCTTACGGAGAGTCAGCTTCTGACTCTGAGGCAGTCATTGACCCCGTGGGGGATGTTGAGGAGGCTGGACCGTCCTCGTCAGCAAGCGCAGCAGCAGCATAATCACCACCACCACCACCAGCAGTGGAGTCAGAGAGCTTGCCTCAAGAGTCCCAAGACCCTCCCCTCAGCAGCAGCCCTGGTAGGCCACAGGATGTGGCTTCGCCTCCTGCAGTTGTGTCACGGCGAGCCAGGCGTAGAAGAGAAGGAGTTGGTTCTGCCACAAGGAGGCAGGTGGACAGAGGAGTTCTTGACTACTTGTCCACTGTTGCCCATGATGATGGGGAGGAGGCATTTGGATGCAGTCTGGCTCGGTACCTCAGGGCCATTCCCCGTCAGCACAGACTGCGGATCAGAGCTGGCCTACAAATTGTGCTGGATGCAGGAACCCCACCCCGACATGGGCATTTTGGGGGCTACAGTCTAAGTGGCCAGTCATATTATGACTACCCACAACAGTTCCCAACCTTCCCTTACCCAAACCCCCATCAAGATCAAGCAAGAAGCAGCCAGCACACTGCCCATTCAGCCACCACTCATGGTGACACAGTGGCTGGAGAGCAGTATAGCCAGCCCTCACAAGCTGGGCCTCCACCTTCACCACCCCACACCTACCACCAGTTATAGGTGTAATGTATGTTTTGTTATTTTTTGTTATGTTATTAAGCGCTTTTTCAGAGCCTATGAATGTTGATACAGTAGAAAATGATTCCGGATGGGGGGACCGGTGCCAGCACTTGTACCATGCCCCTACAACTCATGAGCCCCATAGCAGCCGCAAGGTCTAACACTATTAGCGGTATGCCACTACTGTGTCCCCTTAAGTAGAAAAAAATATCTACACTCCCTGACAGAAATTATGTCGCTTATCCATGTTATGTAAATAAAAGCTTATAACCTGATGTTAAATTCATCCATTGGTTGTATAAATTATTCTTTTGAAAGCTGAAACCCCCGAAATGTGGTTTAGGTTAAGAAAATAAATTGGCATCAATGCAGAAATATTGATCATTTAATGGACACAGAATGGTCAGATTTTGTCAAGACAAAAGTTTTGTCGCCCACAGAAAGTAATGTGATATTCAAACAAATAATTAATTTAAGATACAAATATATGTTGCATAACATTGGGGAATGAAGTTGTGGTGCTATTAGAGTCATATTTAATATTTTGTGTGACTTCCATGAGCTTGAAGGAGTGTATCCATGCGGTTCAACAATGATTCATACAATTTATTAATGAAGTCATCAGGAATAGCAAAGAATGCAGTCTTACATGCCTCCCAGAGTTCATCTGGATTCTTTGGTTTTGTCTTCCAAGCTTCCTCTTTCTTCCTACCCCAAACATGCTCAATGATGTTCATGTCTGGTGACTGGGCTGGCCAGTCCTTGAGCACCTTGATCTTTTTTGACTGGAGGAACTTTGTTGTAGAGATGGATGTATGAGATGGAGCACCATCCTACTGCAGAACTTGACCGTTTATTGATTTGGAATATAAGAGATAGCTAATACTTCTTGATATTTTAGGCTATTGATATTGCATTCCACCTTTCAAATGTTTTGCACACCCCCATACTGAATGAAACCCCAGACCATGATCTTTCCACCAGCAAATTTAATTGTTTACTGGGTGTATTTTGGATCCATACGGGTTCCAGTAGGTCTCCTGCAGTATTTGCAGCGGCTGTGGTGTAATTCTACTGAAGATTCATCAGAGAAATCCACCTTCTGCCACTTTTCCAGCGTCCATCTGTTTAGCAGGCTGTGGGACTTTGCAAATGCCACACGATTTTTTATTTGCCTTTTGTTTAGTGCTGGCTTCTGGGCACCGATTTGACCATGGAGGCCATTTCAAGACAGAATCCTACAAACTGTTCTAGTTGACACAGGGACTTGAGGTGACCAGGCCTGTTCGAGCTCTGCTGCAGTGGAAGAGGGGCTTGCTTTGGATTTTCTAACCAACAAACGTTCCTCCTGACCAGTTGTCTTGCGAGGTCTGCCGGACCTGGGCTTGTCAAACACATCTCCAGTAGGGTTGAGCGATACTTTCCGATATCCAAAAGTATCGGAATCGGAATGGTATCGCCGATACCATTAAAATATCGGCGATAACCGATACCGATACCGGAAGTCCCATGTAAGTCTATGGGAACAAAATATCGGAATTAAAAAAACCCCATTCTTGCCTTGTTGGTTAATTGTACATGAAGGAAAACAACAAAGAGTAATGTACAATGTATTGTGGAAGGTTGAGGAGACATTAAAGGCATAGATGTTTAACCCAATCAAATGGAATAGCATAAATATTTTTTTTTTTTAAAGATGTTCGGATTGACGAAGAAATTGACAATGTTGTTAACGTTTTTTCTATTTTGGCAAATATGTATATTTCACAACTTCCATGCTCTTCACCTGTAAAGTTCTGTGTATCTGTTTCTGAAACTCAGTTTGTTCGTCGGCCATTTTGCTTTCTGTTTTGCTGCAGCTATCTTGCCCTCAGTCAAAATGGAGTTTTCCAGCTTGCATGTTCCTGCCCTGATTCTCTCCGTTTGCTTCTTAAACAGCCACAGCTGAGCAATCAGTGCTTCAGAATCTAGCCTGCAGTGAACCTGTGTTCTGACTCCTGAAGCCTTGGACCTTGTACTCCAGCCATTCCTACTGAGGAACTCTGAAGCACTTGTGGACTCTGAACTCTGCTCTTGAGAGCCTCACGTTTGCATGGACTTGCGGTAACAGAGAAGAACATCTGAATCTGTTGTGGAGAGTTATTGCTGAGCTTAGATTACTCTGGCCTGCTGTGTCTCCTGCTTCTGTGTTTGCAACCTGTGTGTTTATTTTTGCCAATTTGTATGAAGCAATACAAGACTTTCTTTATCAACCTGTGTCTCAAGTATTTTCATCGCACCCAAGCACAAGACGCTATATGAACTGTACCACATACATTACAAGATTCTGAAGCCAAACGTTAGTGTCTGCTGGGTCTGGAAAGGCTTGTCTGCTGTACTGTGGATATCGGATGTCCGGTTGTACTTTCTGTGATGACAGTGGTTGTGACTTCTCACAACCATTCCAGGTGAGCAATTCCCTTAAGTTTTTTTTCTGCAGTGTTATCACAGGTAAACACTATTGTTTTGTTTTTTTTTTGTTTGTTTTCTTCTCTTTTTGTCTGCTGAAACTCTGGATATCAGATGTCTGGTTGAAAGCTTTCTGTGATGATAGTGGTTGTGACTTCTCACAACCATTCCAGGTGAGCAGTTCCCTTAAAGTTTTTTCTTTCTTCAGTGTTGCCACAGGTGAACACTATTGTTTTGTTTTTTTTCTCCTCTTCTTCCAGTATCCTGTCTTAAAAGATCTGGAAAATGGAGGCCCGCATAAAGGAACTTTGCGGAGTGACTGATAATATCCTTGCAGATTTGCAGAATATAAAGACCCGTTTTACAAATCTTCAGGACCTAAATAATCACAATTTGCAAGTGGTTGGACAGACTACCCAGGATTTGCGAGCCAGGATTGAGGTTCTGGAGGGGCGAGTCCAGGCTCCTGCCGTGGCCCCGAGTTCTGGGATTCCCAAGTTGCCCCCTTTTCGTTTTGGTGGTGAACGTGAAAGATTCAGGGGATTTGTTAATCAATGCAATCTTTTTTTTTCTGCACATGCTTCACAATTTCCTACTGAACGATCTAAGGTGCTTACTATAATTATGTTGCTTACCAACAAGGCTTTGATGTGGGCAAACCCTCTGATTGAGACTGAGGATGATTGTTTGAATCACCTTGATGATTTTATTTCAGCCATGGGGCAGGTGTTTGATGACCCCAATCGAGGTGCAACAGCTGAAGCAGCCATGTTAGCTTTGCGCCAAGGTAAGCACTCGGTAGCTGAATATGCCTTGGATTTCAGGAGATGGGCCCTTGATACCACCTGGGACAATTCCGCCAAAAAATCTATTTTTCGAAAGGGGTTATCCCCACTGATTAAGGATGAACTTGCTCGTGCCGACCCTCCCACTGCGTTAGGTGACTTTATTAACTACTGCATCCGTATTGATACTCGTTTAACTGAACGCAGGCAAGAGAGATGGTTCGAAAGCAATCGTACTAACCTTTTCCTACCTTCCTCTCCAGCTAAGGAACCTTTGAATAGGATTACACGGGAACCTGAACCTGAACCCATGCAGGTAGACTCTTTACTACGACGGGTTAGTGATGCACGCAAGGAACATCGTTTTAAGGAGAATCTATGTTTTTATTGTGGTAAGTCAGGGCACTTTATTATTAACTGCCCCAGCCGTTCTCGCAAGACTACTGCAGCACTCATTCATTGTGAGTGTTGCGAGAGGGGATCTGTCAGGTCCGAGCCTCAGGCTCCAGAGAGATCTGCAGCAACAGATCTTGATTTCTCGGACTTAAACTCCGTTACCTCTGAGGACGTTGACTGTGTAAATGCTGCCATCTTTCAAGTTTCCTCAGCGGTGTCCCAGCTGAGTTGTAAAAAAAACAATTATCACTGTTTTCTTTCCATCAAACTCTGGGTTGACTCAGCCTGGGTGTCTAGCTCTGCTATGATCGACTCAGGTGCAAGTGGAAATTTTATGGATGTCTCCTTTGCTCTGAAACAGGGAATACGTTCAGTGAAGAAGGCTACTCCAGTACAGATGGAAACTGTGGATGGCTCCCTGCTGACCTCTGGACCAGTGGATCAGGAAACAGAGCCTTTAAAGGTTCTTATGGGTAAAGATCATCAAGAGAAACTGTCCTTTATGCTTATCTCTTCTCCTCACTTTCCCATTATTCTAGGGCTACCATGGCTGCAGGCTCAGAACCCTACCATTAACTGGGAGACCAAGGAATTACACTTTCCAGAGAAACAGATGAGTCCAAAAGTTTCAGCTTGCTCTGTTCCTAAAGGAACCATGTCAGTCCCTGAACTACCAGCTGTATACCAGGACTATGTGGATTTATGTGACAAGAAGAACGCTGACCAGCTTCCTCCTCACCGTCCATATGATTGTCCAATTGAATTATTGCCTGGAGCAGAGATACCTTTTGGTAAGATCTACCCCCTGGCGGGGCCCGAGCTGAAGGCTTTAAAAGAGTACATAGACGAAAATCTAGCCAAGGGCTTCATACGCCCCTCTTCAGCTCCTGCAGGGGCACCCATATTCTTTGTAAAGAAGAAAGATGGATCCCTGAGACCATGCGTAGACTATAGGGAACTCAATAAGGTTACTATTAGAAACCGTTATCCATTGCCTTTAATCCCTGAGTTATTGGAGAGAGTGCGACATGCCAAAATTTTTTCTAAACTAGATCTTCGTGGGGCCTATAACTTAGTCCGTATTAGACCTGGGGATGAATGGAAGACTGCATTCAGGTCACGCTATGGACACTTTGAATATCTAGTTATGCCTTTTGGTCTGAGTACCGCCCCAGCCACTTTCCAACACTTGGTGAATGACATCTTCAGGGATCTCCTGGATACATTCGTGGTAATTTATTTGGATGATATTTTAATTTTTTCTAACTCCACAGAGGAACATCATGGACATGTGAGAATGGTCTTGGAACGTCTAAGACAAAATCATCTTTACATCAAGCTTGAAAAGTGTGAATTCCATAAGACCGAAATTCAATTTCTGGGGTATGTACTGTCTACACAAGGAATTAGTATGGATGGAAGTAAAACCCAAGCCATCAATGATTGGCCAAGTCCTAGAAATGTGAAGGAGGTACAGCGCTTCATCGGGTTTGCAAACTTCTATAGACGTTTCATTAGAAATTTCTCTGAGGTAGTGTCACCTATCACCCAACTTACCCGGAAAGAGTCTAAGTTCTCCTGGACTCCCCAAGCCCAGGAAGCATTTTCCCATCTAAAAGATAAATTTACCACTGCACCTATCCTAGTACATCCCAACCCAGAGCTTGCCTTCATAATAGAGGTGGATGCTTCAGACTGTGCCGTGGGAGCTATACTCTCTCAGAGAACAGGTGAGAAGAATGTCTTGCATCCCTGTGCCTTCTTTTCCCAGCAGTTGTCTTCGGCTGAGAAGAACTACGATGTGGGCAATAGAGAGTTGTTGGCCATTATTGCCGCCTTCAAAGAATGGAGACACCTTCTTCAAGGAGCTGCACAGCAAATAGTCGTTCTGACAGACCATCGTAATCTTGAGTTTATCAGGTCGGCTAAGTGCCTGACTCCTCGCCAGGCTCGCTGGAATCTTTTCTTAAACCAATTTAATTTTATTATTTCTTATAGACCAGGATCGCGCAATGGAAAGGCTGATGCACTCTCTAGGATTTACTCAGCAGAGACACGTCCAATTACTCCTCCTAAGACTATTCTTCCTGACTCTAGATTCCTAGGAGTGATTCATCATCAAGACCTAATTAAAGACATCAAGGAAGCATACCATGCGGATTCTTTTTTGGCTCAACCCCCAAGGGACGTAAGTCTTGTCTTTAAGAATGGTGTGTGGATTCTGGGACAACGTCTGTATATACCTGAAACAGTCAGATTGAGAGTATTGCAACTCATTCACGATTCCAAAATAGCCGGGCATAGAGGAATTCTAAAGACACAGGAATTTCTTTCTCGTTTCTTTTGGTGGCCCACTTGTAGGAAGGATGTTTTGGACTATGTCACTTCGTGTGAGGTTTGTGCAAGATGCAAAACACCTCGCTCTTCACCAACTGGTCTGTTACAGCCTCTTCCCACCCCGTCCCGCCCGTGGGGATCCATTTCTATGGACTTCATTGTGGAATTACCAACCTCTCAAGGGAAGAACACTATTCTAGTGGTGGTTGACCGTCTAACAAAAGTAGCTCATTTTATCCCTTGTGTCGGCTTACCCACTGCAAAACAGACATCAGATTTGATGATTAAAGATGTGTTTCGCTTACATGGAGTACCGGATGAGGTTATTTCGGATCGAGGGGTGCAATTCACTTCTAGGTTTTGGCAAAAATTTCTGTGCAGCATTGGACATTAAAGTAAACCTTTCTTCTGCTTTTCATCCCCAGACTAATGGACAAACCGAACGAACCAATCAAACCCTGGAGCAGTATCTCCGCTGCTTTATCTGCCACCTACAGGATGATTGGGTGGATCTACTTCCATTGGCTGAGTTCTCTTACAACAACTCTCAGAGTGCCTCCACTAAACAGTCTCCTTTTTACTCTAATCTAGGTTATCATCCTAACATTCTACCACGATTTCCCATAGAGACGCCTTTGCCAGCAGTGGCTGAAAGAGTCACGACTTTACAGAAGAATATGGATCTTCTAAAGGAGAATCTGGAATCGGCTCAGGAAAGGTACAAGAAGGCAGCAGATAAATTTCGTAAACCTGCACCAGCTTTTAAGGTAGGAGACCTGGTCTGGCTGTCAACCAGAAATCTTAAGTTAAGGATTCCATCGTCTAAGTTGGGACATAAGTACATTGGACCCTATAAAATCAGTAAAATTATAAGTGCCGTTGCTTGTCGTCTTCAATTGCCCAGAACTATGAGAATCCACCCTGTCTTTCATGTATCCCTACTAAAGGCTGCGACACCCAATACGTTTCCTGGACATTCTTCTCCTTGCCCTGACCCAGTGCTAGTCGATGGTCAGGAGGAATTTGTGGTGGAAAGGATTTTAGATTCCAGGTTGTATAGAAATCAGTTACAATATCTGATTAAATGGCAGGGCTACCCAGTGGAGGACAACTCATGGGAGCCAGTCAATAACGTTAATGCTCCTCGCTTGCTCCGTCAGTTTCATCAGAGGTACCCACACAAGCCTGGTCTGAGGTCATCCGGAGGTTGTCCCTAAGGGGGGAGTAATGTAAGGTTCTGTGTATCTGTTTCTGAAACTCAGTTTGTTTGTCGGCCATTTTGCTTTCTGTTTTGCTGCAGCTATCTTGCCCTCAGTCAAAATGGAGTTTTCCAGCTTGCATGTTCCTGCCCTGATTCTCTCCGTTTGCTTCTTAAACAGCCACAGCTGAGCAATCAGTGCTTCAGAATCTAGCCTGCAGTGAACCTGTGTTCTGACTCCTGAAGCCTTGGACCTTGTACTCCAGCCATTCCTACTGAGGAACTTTGAAGCACTTGTGGACTCTGAACTCTGCTCTTGAGAGCCTCACGTTTGCATGGACTTGCGGTAACAGAGAAGAAGATCTGAATCTGTTGTGGAGAGTTATTGCTGAGCTTAGATTACTCTGGCCTGCTGTGTCTCCTGCTTCTGTGTTTGCAACCTGTGTGTTTATTTTTGCCAATTTGTATGAAGCAATACAAGACTTTCTTTATCAACCTGTGTCTCAAGTATTTTCATCGCACCCAAGCACAAGACGCTATATGAACTGTACCACATACATTACATCACCTTTTTAACTTTTCACACACTTTCTCCTTCATAATCTTCAGCAGCATCATCTTTTTCATCAAATTATTCTTCATCTTCACCTTCTTTATCTTCTTCTTAAACTTCTTGCTATTCATCTTTTTGTTAACATTACTCAGATTCTTCTTATTAAACTATTATTCTTATTCATATTGTACTTCATCTTCTTCATCATATTCTTATTTGTGACAGAGAATCCTGTACTTGTAATCTGTCAAAGTATGAATTTTTCATCCTTCCGTTCTTGCTGTCACAAAAGATTTAAATTACAACAGTATTTGTCCGTGTTCAGTTTAGCCTGCAGCAGCAGGCATTTTCCAGGGGCACCACGAGGAGGAACGGACTCACCCCCATACACTGCTTAGTCTTCTTCTGCTTATAATTTAGAGCATATATTTTGCTCTTCATTTTGGTCTTATACTTCATGTTCTTCTGCTTTTTGATCTTTTGCTTATTGTTCTTCTGTCTCTTGTTCTGTATCTTGTAGTTTGTCTTAACCTTCTTAGTCCTGTTTGGTAATCTTTTATTTCTTCTTTGTGATGGTGTTTAGGCTGGTTGGCTTGATGCTCGTCGTCCTTGTGGTCGTCATCTTCTTCGGGGTGGTCATCAGGGTCGTCGTCTTCATTGTTGGAGATCCAGAGTGATTACCCAAAAAAGCATTGAAAAAATCTTCAATTTGTAAATGTAGCAGAAGGTACAAGAGTCAATGCAAGTAACGAGGACCAGCTGACTGTGCTGGAACCCGGAGGGGCAGCAGAAGGAAAAGAGCCAATGGCACAACCGAGGACCAGCTGACGTTACTGGGACACGGTTACTAAGCAGGAGGTACCTGTGCTCCAAAGCACTACCAAGGACCAGCAGACATTGCTGGAACTCGGATACCGAGATGGAGGCACCTAGGCCGAAGGCACTGCGGAGAACCAGCTGACGGTACTGGAACCCGGACGGGTAGCAGAATGTACCCATGGAAATTTAAGATGACAGGCCGCGAGCCGGCCGCAGTTACCGAATCCCACAGTACTACAGTGGGTGATTGTCCTATTGTCACAACGGAAACAGCCTTTATTTGCATATCCCGCAGCACACATAGGAAGCACCTAAACTCCAAGCACCATAGAGTCGGCTAACCCGACCGCAACACGACAGGACAACTTATTGGAGGCTAAGTGACGTTTACACTGACAGGAAACAGATGGCATGCTGTAACCAGTCTGGGCAGGAGTGAGTACCCGTGCCAATGACACTTCCGAGCAACAACTGGCGGTGTTGAAGCCCAGGGATGAGAAGAGAACATGGTGGAGGCAGCAGGACTTTTTTCCGTACACACAGCAGGGGAACAGCTGACATTACTGAACCCCAGTAACACAGGAGCAAGTGTAGACTGTGCTAACAGCACTTCCGAGCAACAACTGGCGGTGTTGTAGCCCAGGGATGAGAAGAGAACATGGTGGAGGCAGCAGGACTTTTTGCCGTTATCACAGCAGGGGAACAGCTGACATTACTGAACCCCAGTAACACAGGAGCAAGTGTAGACTGTGCTAACAGCACTTCCGAGCAACAACTGGCGGTGTTGTAGCCCAGGGATGAGAAGAGAACATGGTGGAGGCAGCAGGACTTTTTGCCGTACACACAGCAGGGGAACAGCTGACATTACTGAACCCCAGTAACACAGGAGCAAGTGTAGACTGTGCTAACAGCACTTCCGAGCAACAACTGGCGGTGTTGTAGCCCAGGGATGAGAAGAGAACATGGTGGAGGCAGCAGGACTTTTTGCCGTTATCACAGCAGGGGAACAGCTGACATTACTGAACCCCAGTAACACAGGAGCAAGTGTAGACTGTGCTAACAGCACTTCCGAGCAACAACTGGCGGTGTTGTAGCCCAGGGATGAGAAGAGAACATGGTGGAGGCAGCAGGACTTTTTGCTGTTATCACAGCAGGGGAACAGCTGACATTACTGAACCCCAGTAACACAGGAGCAAGTGTAGACTGTGCTAACAGCACTTCCGAGCAACAACTGGCGGTGTTGTAGCCCAGGGATGAGAAGAGAACATGGTGGAGGCAGCAGGACTTTTTGCCGTACACACAGCAGGGGAACAGCTGACATTACTGAACCCCAGTAACACAGGAGCAAGTGTAGACTGTGCTAACAGCACTTCCGAGCTACAACTGGTGGTGTTGTAGCCCAGGGATGAGAAGAGAACATGGTGGAGGCAGCAGGACTTTTTGCCGTTATCACAGCAGGGGAACAGCTGACATTACTGAACCCCAGTAACACAGGAGCAAGTGTAGACTGTGCTAACAGCACTTCCGAGCAACAACTGGCGGTGTTGTAGCCCAGGGATGAGAAGAGAACATGGTGGAGGCAGCAGGACTTTTTGCCGTTATCACAGCAGGGGAACAGCTGACATTACTGAACCCCAGTAACACAGGAGCAAGTGTAGACTGTGCTAACAGCACTTCCGAGCAACAACTGGCGGTGTTGTAGCCCAGGGATGAGAAGAGAACATGGTGGAGGCAGCAGGACTTTTTGCCGTTATCACAGCAGGGGAACAGCTGACATTACTGAACCCCAGTAACACAGGAGCAAGTGTAGACTGTGCTAACAGCACTTCCGAGCAACAACTGGCGGTGTTGTAGCCCAGGGTCAAGGAGGATGTTTAAATACTATATCAAGTATTTTCCTTGTTACGTGTCAATTAAAAATTGTCTCCAAACAAACATTAACATGTTGAAAAGCAATGCAAACCACAATTAAAATAGGTTAAATAATCTGCTATACGGTTTAAAATAAAAGCATACAAGTACACATCAGAATCCATTAATGATGGGTAAGTAACAGTATGTACACCATTTTTATTGTGTAGACAATGAATGGCTGACTTAAAAACATAATCAGCATTACAAGTTTTCTTTGACATTCATAAAACTTTACATTTGGTGAATAATATAACTACAATTTTTTAAAAAATATCTAAAATTTCCATCATGTAATACTGATAATATGTGCCAATCATTTATATTAACAAAACAAAAATTTAAAAAGTGCATAGTGCAGAGTGAAAACAGATATTTATGCCTGACTGTGGACTTGCAAGCATGACAACGGATAGATAAGGTATATATAGATGAGACTGCATAGCCACAGATGGTGAATGGCGATGTAATACTGTACCTCAATAAAGTGTGCGTTACTACTACATCCTTTTTTTATCTAGCTTTATAAAAGGTTACGTGCATGTATGGTTGCGCCTCTGTTTGGACGCACAGACTGGCTTCCTGCTGTGACGCGTTGGGTATTGGAGCGTCTGTACGTCTTATGACGCAGACTAACATTCACGGTGCGCATCGTTCATCATCGCAAGCGTACCGACAACACAAAGGCGTTGTCATGACTGCTTTACTCAGTAAACATGCACCTATGATGAAACATACACGCATGTGCCCTATTACATAACAAGCTACAAGAAAAACGAGTGTGAGGTGTGACACAGCTGTTTTGTTAAGGTACAGTATTATATCGACATTGTACAGATGTCGCTATTCAGTCTGATAAATATATATCATTCACGTATTCTATCAGTTGTCGTTCTTTCAGCACCACTTACAGGTATATATTTTGCTATTGTGACTATGCACTATTGACTTTACCAAGGTAATGCATGATTTTTGTTAGCGATTATCATGTTTACATGAAGGACCTTTATGATATGGGCTGTTAACTTTCTAATCAAATATGTATTTTTTAAAATGACACAAATATAAGTAATGTTGAAGAGGACTATTCCTACATGCATTGTTTGCACAATATTACAGGTGTACATCACGTCCCTTAATCAACATTGGATTATTATATTTACTTGTATGCTTTTATTTCAAAGGCAAGAACACTGAAGTATAACCTTCGCACTGCAGCAGTTGTCAAAGTTCAACCCACATTATGCACTTCCAACATTGCAGCATTTGAGTCATCATGATGTGAGTTGGATTTGTCTAAGCTATGGAGTGACAAGGTTGACCATCAGTATCCTATAGCATAAGTAGGATTTTGTGTTTGCATTTGTTTTCGACATGTGCATATCTGTAATAATATGTCACATTTATTTTGTTACAGATTTGTGACAAAGACTAATCATTTTATGGTTTGAAAATTGACGTTTCAAATGTTTACAGCTTAGAAATCAGGGTGTAGCCTCATATCTATGTGTAGCACTAGACACTTTGAGATGTCATGTTTTTTTCACCATGATTAGGTAGCTAGCAGTAATTTTTGCCGGACACACAGCAGGGGAACAGCAGGCGTTACTGAACCCCACAAACACATCAGCGATTGTTTTCATCTGTGCATCTAACACTTCTGAGCAGCAACTGGCGCTGTTGAAGCCCAGGGTCAAGGAGGGTGTAGGCAGGGGCCTAGTATGAGACGTTTGAAGTTGAAGTTGTAGTTAGCAGCAGTAATTTTTGCCAGACACACAGCAGGGGAACAGCAGGTGTTACTGAACCCCACAAACACATCAGCGATTGTTTTCATCTGTGCATCTAACACTTCTGAGCAACAACTGGCGCTGTTGAAGCCCAGGGTCAAGGAGGGTGTAGGCAGAGGCCTAGTATGAGACGTTTGAAGTTGAAGTTGTAGTTAGCAGCAGTAATTTTTGCCAGACACACAGCAGGGGAACAGCAGGCGTTACTGAACCCCACAAACACATCAGCGATTGTTTTCATCTGTGCATCTAACACTTCTGAGCAGCAACTGGCGCTGTTGAAGCCCAGGGTCAAGGAGGGTGTAGGCACAAAATATTGACTTATTGCCTTGTTACGTGGCCATTGCAAATGTATGTACTTCAAACAAGAATAAATGAAGTTTTACTAGGACAATAAAATGATGAATTTCAATTCCAAGAATAGAAAAATATTTATACTTGAGAGTCCTCTGTGGTTGATACCGTTTAATGGCTAACTGAAAATATGGTAACAAATTCAAAGCTTTCGAGACTACTCAGGTCTCTTCATCAGGCTAAGACTAAAAAAAAAAAGGAAGAATCACATATTTCTACACACAACAGGACACAGGAATAGGTAAGACAAGTGAGGGAGGGACAAGTGAGGGGAGACCGGCCAAAAAATGAGAACAAGGATGAATTATCAGCGCCACACGATAAGACAAAAAATAATGGATTTACCTGTGGCAAAACACTTTTGTATGCCCGGTCATAGCATGATGGATATGGAATTACTGGTATTAAAATATAACTTCAAATATGACAAAGATACAAAGGTTTCAGAATATAAGCTCATCATGACCTTTGACACTGTTAGTGATGGAATGAATAGATCACACGGATTTATGTCATTCTATATCAATTAAGGAATCTGCGTCTCTGCCCTTCCAGGGGCATGAAAACACAAAACCAGACCCCAATCAGAGGGCAATAAAACTTTCTATCCTTATCTAGGAACTGTTCCAATATTTATGTTCATCCCTCTGTGATAATGACAGTTCTGCTACACGTCACTTACTTGTCTTACCTATTGCACTATTCCTGTGTCCTGTTGTGTATAGAAATATGTGATGCTTCATTTTTTGTTTTAGTCTTTGCCTGATGAAGAGACGTGAGTAGCCTCGAAAGCTTGCAATTTGTTACCATCTTTTCAGTTATCCATTCAAAGGTATCAACCACTGTGGACTCTCAAGTGTAAATATTTTTCTATCTAATGGCTAACACGGTACGAAGATACACATGTTTCCTAACTTCAAGAATAAAAATAAAGACACTGCAAATATAAACGCATATATGCACATGCCAACAAGAAATGGAACAACACACCACCCAAAAAATTGGTTACAAAATATAGTGTTGTAAATTTAACAATAAAAGTCCATTTTTGTATTTATGAATAATGCTTAAGGAACGCTATGTTAAACCATAACATAGTGAAGACAATGGATTTTGTAATCGTCACTCATCATCATCATCATTGCAATTTAGATGTGACAGTCACAGACATTTCAATTATTTAAGTTAATAAAATCGTTACTTTGTACAGCATGTATGACATGTCCAGCATGGACTCATCAATGTGATGACACAATAATGTACGATAAAAAATAACCATTTAAAAAAACATAATGCATTGTCACAATTTAAGTGTGTGCCTGCAAGTGTAGGTGAAAGAAAGGCTACGGATAGCAAAGGTATATTCTATGTCTGTATCAGACAGTGGACAGCCTCTGATGGGTAATGGCGATGTTATACTGTACGTCAATAAAGTCTGCGGCTGCAATCATGCATTTTTTGCTTGGACAGTGTTGAAGAGGGTAAAAGCATGTCTGGTTGCGCAAGGCTTTATCCGTCAACACTACCTTCCTACTGTCACGCGTAGGGTAGGGTAGCGTGTGTCAATTAGATGACTCTATAAAATGTGACGTTACGCAGCGTTATTGCGCCCTAGGGACGCCAAAAATACGACAGCAGTAATCATTTACTGTCTAATACTCCACCTATGACCAACCAAAAAAGACCGTTCCCTCTTTAACAATCTACAAGACTAACAAGCATAATGGTTGACGCTGACTTTATTGAGGTACAGTATTACATCGACATTGTCCATGAGTAACTATGCACTGTGATACCTATATACCATTATTAATTTATATCTGTTGTGGTTGTTTCAACAGCACTTGCAGGTATAACTAGTACTACCTATTGTCAGTATGCATGATGCACTTTCTAGATGTAATAATTTATTATTGCACATTATTACCAGGTTTAGATGCTGGCCATTTCATATATGGTGTGTGAAGTTACAGTTGGCATCAGTATGTGTATTTTATAATGTCTGTCATAAATAAAACTCGTGATGATGATGATGAGGATTTTATGATTCGTACATCCATTGACTGCATTATCTTACAGGTACAGATAAAGTTCCTTAAAAAGCATTAATTGATAAGTATGAAATGTACTTTTATGCATTAATTTCAAAAAGTGAAGACTATGTTTTAGTTTTTGTTACCATTTAATAGACATGTGCAGATATGCGCTGTGATGACAAATTATTATTTGTCCATATTTGTCATAAAAATTTATCATTCTAGGCCTGGAAAACTTCACAATTTCCTGTTTTAAGCATAACAATCAGGGTGACGGCTCTTCCCTATTTGGAGCATGTTCGACATGGGTTTTTCTGTGCATGTGTAGGGAACAGGAGACTTGTTGCCGGACACACAGCAGGGGAACAGCTGGCGTTACTGAACCCCACTAACACTATAGCTTGTGTATTGGTCTGTGGACACGACACTTCTGAGCAGCAACTGGCAGTGTTGTAGCACAGGGAGTAGAGTTCAGGTGGTAGAAAGATGAACATAACAGGAGACATGGATAACGTTGCGAACCAGTTATTTAATCTGAAAACGGACAGACAAATTCTGGCGAGATCCATGCCTTGTTCATTTTCAGAAAAGTAAGCCGGTCTACATTATCGGAGGATAGTCGCATGCGACGGTCTGTTAGTACACCACCTGCGGCACTAAAGACGCGCTCCGATAATACACTGGCAGCAGGGCAAGCCAGCACCTCCAATGCATACTGGCTAAGCTCTGGCCATGTATCCAGCTTAGAGACCCAAAACTTGAATGGGGAAGAGCCATCTGGGAGTACACTGAGAGGGAAAGACATGTAGTCTGTCACCATCTTACGGAAACGTTGCCTCCTGCTGACTGGAGCCGTCTCGGATGGTGTAGACATTGGTGGCGCTGCCACAAAACTTCGCCACATTTGGAACATACTGGTCTTGCCCTGTGCAGAGGCGCTGCTTGTGCTCCCTCTTGTTGCAGAGCTGTCTCCACTGCCTCGACACACAGAGCTGCTTTGTAAAGCAGTAGCAGCAGCAGTGCTCTCGGCTGGAATGGAGAACATTATGGATTGCACCAGTGTGTCTTGGTACTCCCGCATTTTACGGTCCCGGTTCAACGGTGTGATGAGGCTTTGTAAGTTGTCCCGGTAGCGAGGGTCTAGGAGGGTGTACACCCAATAATCAGACGTGGTGAGAATGTGGGCGATGCGGCGGTCGTTTCTCAGGCACTGCAGCATGAAATCAACCATGTGCTGCAGACTCCCAACTGGCCAAGAAACGCTGTCCCCTGCAAGAGGCGTCATCTCTGCCTGCTCTGCATCACCCCACCCTCGCTCTACATACTGACTAGAGCGTTGTGTACCTCCCTCTGGAGCGATGTCTTCCTCCTCCATTGACTCCTCCTCATCCTCCTCACAAAGTGAACACTGCCCAGCCCTTTGTGAGGAACCACGTTGCGCTGACTGTCCAGAAGGTGATGGAATTTGTGACTCCTCATCCTCCACCTCTTCCAAAACCTCATCCCTTATTGCTTGCAGTGTTTTTTAAGCAGGCAGATAAGGGGGACAGTCAGGCTGACTAATGCATCATCTGCACTCGCCATCCGCGTTGACTCATCAAACGCACGCAAAACGTGGCAGATGTCCTTCATAGAGGCCCACTCAGTAGTGGTGAAGTGTGAACGACGCAAATTGCGAGTTGATTGCGCCTGATGCAGCTGATACTCCATTACTGCTGGCTGCTGCTCACACAACCGCTCCAACATATGTAACGTGGAATTCCACCTGGTGGGTACGTCACATATGACGCGATGTTCAGGAAGGCGAAATCTGCGTTGCAGAGCTGCAATGCGCGATCTGGCCATGCTGGAACGTCGCAAGTGAGCGCACTCTAGGCGGACCTTGTGCAGCAGTGCATCAAGATCCGGATAGTCCCTCAAAAAACTCTGCACGACCAAGTTGAGCACATGTGCCAGACATGGTATGTGAGTGAGGTTGCCAAGGCCCAGAGCTGCCACCAGATTTCGGCCATTGTCACACACTACCAAGCCTGGCTGGAGATTCGCTGGCAAAAACCACACGTCGCTCTCCTGCTTGATGGCATTCCAGAGCTCCTGCGCTGTGTGGCTTCGATTCCCCATGTAAATTAATTTCAGGACGGCCTGTTGACGTTTGGCCATGGCTGTGCTCATATCGGTCGCATCAGGTAAGCGTTCACGGGTCCATGTGGAGGTAGACCGTGACGGCTCCTGCAGCGATGATTCTGAGGAACTGGAGTAGGAGGAGGAGTCAATGTGGACAGACTTGATTCCTGCAATCCTTGGAGTTGGCAGAACACGTACAGCGCCACTCTCAAGATCTGTACCCGGCTCCACAACATTGACCCAATGGGCAGTGAGGGAAAGGTATCGTCCCTGGCCATGGGTACTGGTCCACGCATCGGTGGTCAGGTGGACCTTGCTACTGACGGCGTTTAGTAGCGCATGTTTAATTTTTCCCTCGACATGCTTTTGCAGACCAGGGACGGCTTGCCTGCTGAAATAAAATCGGCTGGGCACATTGTATTGTGGGACTGCCAATGCCATAAAGTTACGGAAACTGTCAGTCTCCACCAGCCTGAATGACAGCATTTCAAGGGACAGGAGTTTTGCAATGCCAGCATTCAGAGCCTGTGCTCGAGTATGGCCGTCTTTTATCCCATGCCTGTGCTACCGATGGCTGTTTTGTGGCCTGGGAGTGTGAGGATGACAGGGAACTTGCAGCTGTGGGTGGAATAACACTGGGTCTCTGGACAACAGTGACAGAGGTTCTTCCATGGCGATCCTGTGAGGAAGCCAAACCAGCTGTGTGTGAGCTGGAGGAAGAGGCTCCAACACGAGCTGAAGATGTAGGTGCTGCTGTAGGTTGGCCTACATCTCCAGTGTGTCTTTGTAACTCAGCTACGTGCTTTGTCCGTACATGTTTCCACATATTTCTGGTATTGAGGTTACTGATATTTTTACCTCTTTTAACTTTTTGATTACACAGCTTGCATTTGACATAGCAAATATCATCTGCAAGTGTGTCAAAAAGGACCACGCAGTGCAAGTCCTGGGAGCGCCCGTTTTGGCTGTTGGAAGAGAACTGCTACGAATGGGTGCCAAACTGGAGGGTACAGGCAACCGAGTCTGCAGCCTACCTCTCCCTACTGTTTGGACCGTTGGGGCAATCTCTTCCTCAGAGCTGCTACCACCACCTTCCTGTTCCTAACGCCATGTTGGGTCTTGGACCTCATCATCTCCACTACCCTCTTCCAACACCTGCTGCTGTTGGGTGGTCTGGCCAGCACCTTGCTCAACAGAAAATGGCACCTGAGTCTCATCATCATCAGATGCGTTCTGCGGTGTGCTGACCATCGGCACTGGCTCACCCACCTCTTCAGATTCAGAGAGACACAGCTGTTGCGCATCACTGCATACTGCCTCTTCTTCACATTCCAGAATGCTGCTTGGCTGGGCCCCTGTTTCCAAGCCAACAGATTCTGAGAACAGAAGCAGAGACTCAGCTGGCTCCAGTTCAGAACTCTCTGACTGCCTGGGCAATTTGGCAGGCGGTGAAGAGACAGATGGTTGTTCAACAGTGCTGTGGTCCTGAGAGGAGGTGGAAGCAATTGAAGTCGATGCATTGGCTGCCATCCAACCAACAACGGCTTCAATTTGTTCTTCCCGCAGCAGGGGGGTACGCTGAGCTCCTACAAAAGTGCGCATAAAGGAACGCTCACGGGGAAAACTGGTGGATGCTGTGTCACTGGGTGCGGCAGCAGCAGGCACAGAATCCCCACGTCCTCTCCCTGCTGAAACTCCACAGCCACGACCACGTGCCTTACTCCCTGCCTTCTTCATCTTGGTAGATTGATAAAGAAAGTCAGAAAAGTTATAAGGCCTAAGTGTGGTTATTCCTCAGAGACTGCAGTGAACACTGCAGACAACTGTTCAGTAGCTGTGAAAGGCCCCTTTGTCTACTTCTATAGTGTTTGCAACCAATGTATTGTATACGGATGGAAGCGCGTCACACTAATAGATTAGATTTTTTTCAAATATAATGGAGCAGCACCAATTAGAGAAAAATGTGAAGGATGAGGCAGTGACACACGCTCAGCAGACTACAACCAGCAGTGGTTGAAGAACTAACTGGAGCGTAATCTGCACTCAAAAATGAAAAGCTCACAGACTACAGTGAACACTGAAACACTACTGTTCAGTAGCTGTGAAAGGCCCCTTTGTCTACTTTTATAGTGTTTGCAACCAATGTATTGTATACGGATGGAAGCGCGTCACACTAATAGATTAGATTTTTTTCAAATATAATGGAGCAGCACCAATTAGAGAAAAATGTGAAGGATGAGGCAGTGACACACGCTCAGCAGACTACAACCAGCAGTGGTTGAAGAACTAACTGGAGCGTAATCTGCACTCAAAAAATGAAAAGCTCACAGACTACAGTGAACACTGAAACACAACTGTTCAGTAGCTGTGAAAGGCCCCTTTGTCTACTTCTATAGTGTTTGCAATCACTGTATTGTATACGGATGGAAGCGCGTCACACTAATAGATTAGATTTTTTTCAAATATAATGGAGCAGCACCAATTAGAGAAAAATGTGAAGGATGAGGCAGTGACACACGCTCAGCAGACTACAACCAGCAGTAGTTGAAGAACTAACTGGAGCGTGATCTGCACTCAAAAAATGAAAAGCTCGCAGACTACAGTGAACACTGAAACACAACTGTTCAGTAGCTGTGAAAGGCCCCTTTGTTTACTTCTATAGTGTTTGCAACCACTGTATTTTATACGGATGGAAGCGCGTCACACTAATAGATTAGATTTTTTTCAAATATAATGGAGCAGCACCAATTAGAGAAAAATGTGAAGGATGAGGCAGTGACACACGCTCAGCAGACTACAACCAGCAGTAGTTGAAGAACTAACTGGAGCGTGATCTGCACTCAAAAAATGAAAAGCTCACAGACTACAGTGAACACTGAAACACAACTGTTCAGTAGCTGTGAAAGGCCCCTTTGTCTACTTCTATAGTGTTTGCAACCAATGTATTGTATACGGATGGAAGCGCGTCACACTAATAGATTAGATTTTTTTCAAATATAATGGAGCAGCACCAATTAGAGAAAAATGTGAAGGATGAGGCAGTGACACACGCTCAGCAGACTACAACCTGCAGTAGTTGAAGAACTAACTGGAGCGTGATCTGCACTCAAAAAATGAAAAGCTCACAGACTACAGTGAACACTGAAACACAACTGTTCAGTAGCTGTGAAAGGCCCCTTTGTCTACTTCTATAGTGTTTGCAACCAATGTATTGTATACGGATGGAAGCGCGTCACACTAATAGATTAGATTTTTTTCAAATATAATGGAGCAGCACCAATTAGAGAAAAATGTGAAGGATGAGGCAGTGACACACGCTCAGCAGACTACAACCAGCAGTAGTTGAAGAACTAACTGGAGCGTGATCTGCACTCAAAAAATGAAAAGCTCACAGACTACAGTGAACACTGAAACACAACTGTTCAGTAGCTGTGAAAGGCCCCTTTGTCTACTTCTATAGTGTTTGCAACCAATGTATTGTATACGGATGGAAGCGCGTCACACTAATAGATTAGATTTTTTGCAAATATAATGGAGCTGCACCAATTCCACAAAATCAAATAAAAAAAAGAGTCAGTGAGTGACACGTGCAGATGCCTACAAACAGCGGTGGATGCAGAGCAAACTGCAGCGTCACCTGCACTCTCACACACACTGGCAAAAGGAAGCTTTACACAGCGGTTGGTAAACTAGCCTGCCTAAAGCACAGTAGAGTACACAAAATCGCAATGTCTAACTGTCCCTCAGAGTCAGCACAGCAGCGTTCTGTCCCTAACTGAGTTCACAGCACAGTGACGCTAAAATGGAGGCGGCGCCTTTTATAGTGCATTCTGACATCATTTCAGCAGCCAATCACAGCCATGCCATTAGTTAAGATGACCGCAGCATTACAGGATGTGCCCACACTTCATAAGATTCCTCATTGGCTGACTAAAATCACATTGCCTCTCAAAGAATTATGGGAACTTCCGATTCCGGTATACGATATATGAAAAATATCGGAACTAAGTATCGGAATTCCGATACAGCGAATATCGGCCGATACCCGATACTTGCGGTATCGGAATGCTCAACACTAATCTCCAGTCTTTTTTTAATTCTTTGTACTTGACGCTGAGACACATTAAAGGTGCCAGCCACCTCTGCAGTGGATCTGATCTTCAGCCTCTTGATAATCCAGGCTTTGGTCACAGGGAGGATTTTTTGCATGTTGTCAGAGCTCAAGTTGCAGTTCCAGTGAAGGTCTGGGGTGCTGGGTTTCTTTTTATACACACCCACTAATTAACCAATCATTTACTGAGCACAGGTGAGGATGTAAACTAGGATTGGGTGCATTATATGACCAGGCGACAAAACTTTTGTCGTGCCATAATCTGACCATTCTGTGTCCATTAAATCATCAATATTTCTGCATTGATGCCAATTTATTTTCTTAACCTAAACCACATTTCGGAGGGTTTCAGCTTTCAAAAGAATAATTTATACAACCAATGAATTAATTTAACGTCAGGTTATAAGCTTTTATTTACATAACATGGATAAGTGACATAACTTTTGTCAGGGAGTGTAATGTGCCACTGAAATATATGCCGTTAATAATAATGGCTACTCTGCTCTAAAAAAAAAGCAATAAATATATGATGATGGCTACTATGCCCCCTGACAATGTTCACCCACTCCATTTTCTGGGCTCATATCTATTCTTGGCTAAAGTAATATGACACAGTGTGCTGATGTAATTGTGTTGCCTGCATCTTAGGGTATGCCACACTAAACAAGGTTGTTAACGAGATCGCTAAAATACGTCACTATTTAGCGATCTCGTTAGCGACGTAGTTGTGTGCGGCATGTAGTAACGACGTGGCCCCTGCTGTGATCTCGCTGATCGTTCACTAGAGTTCTGGACCGTATTTTGATCGTTGGCGTCCCGCTGGTGACGCTATATCGCTGTGTCTGGCACCTTTTGTGAACGATGTGCGACCTCGTTAACGACGTATTAGTCATCGGCGCAGGCGGGACTTTGTTTTCTTTTGTTAACGCCCTACAGCTCTGATTGGTGACCACAACATCGCCTCAGCTATAATAACTGCGCCCCCATCCATTGTTTCCAGAGCACTTTATGGGTCTCTTTTTGCGTTGTTGCGAGGATAGTATCGCTTGTCGGAGTTTTGCGATCCTGTTTGTGGCGCAGTGGTGGGTTTTTGCGATCCTGTCTGAGTCGCTAGAGCACCATCCATCCTCATTTGGATCTTCGGGATATTTTGATTCAAGGTACATATTATTTGTGATGTTGTTTGATAATGTTTTTACCTTATTTTAACCTTATTTTTTTTTGTCTGCTTTATTTATTTTACATCCCTGACCTTATTTTTTTTTTTTTCGTCTGCTTTATATATTTAACACCCCTGACCTTATTTTTTTTTTTTTTTCGTCTGCTTTATATATTTAACACCCCTGACCTTATTTTTTTTTTTCGTCTGCTTTATTTATTTTACACCCCCCACACTTGTAAACTGTATATTAAATGTTAACAGAAAAGTTTATTTTTTTTTATATATTTTTTATTCTATTCTTTATTTTATTTTGTTTAAACACTTTATTAATAGTAATTAATTAGTAATTAACTTTTCTCTTCTTTACCGTACAGGTTGCACATAATGAACCTGTCCACCGCGGAGCGTGTGATTGTGGCAGTTGCACTGTCAATGGAGGCAGATCGTCAGGAAGAGGCGCAGGTGGAAGAGAGGCGCTCCAAGCGAAAGCGTCGCATGTGGACCAGGGAATGGCTGGAGCAGAGGTCCAAATTCTCACACATGCATCTAGTGAGGGAGTTGCAGGAGAAGAATCCGCAGGATTTCCGGAATTATCTACGGATGTCGGAGGATTCATTCAAGCTCCTACTGGAATGTGTGAGGCCACTCATTGAACGGCAGGATACCCGGATGCGTGCAGCTGTTTCAGCAGAGGAACGTTTGGCAGTAACGCTGCGATTTCTGGCAACCGGACGTTCAATGAAGGATTTGCAATATTCTGCTGCAATTTCTCGGTCGCTGCTTGGAGAACTAATTCCGGAGACATGCAACGCCATCGTTCGCAGTTTACGGAGCTACATGCCTTTTCCCAAATCAGTGGCGGAATGGCAAATTATTGCCTCTGATTTTGAAAGGATTTGGCAGTTCCCAAACTGTGGTGGTGCCTTGGATGGCAAACATGTGCGGATCACGCAACCAGCCAACAGCGGATCCTTTTTTCATAATTACAAGGGCTACTTCAGCACGATCCTCATGGCCCTTGTTAATGCCAATTATGAATTTATTGACGTTAATGTTGGCATTAATGGAAGGGTTTCTGACGGTGGCGTTTTGGAGCACACAAGTTTTGGTGAACGGTTGTTTAATAATAAACTTAACTTGCCAACCAACATGGACACCACCGCCAACCTAAACTTTGTGTTTGTGGGCGATGAAGCCTTCCCCCTTCATGAGCATCTTGTTAAACCGTACCCACAAAAGACTTTGACAGGGGAAAGGCAGATTTTTAACTACAGACTGTCTAGGGCACGGCGCGTTTGGAGAATGCCTTCGGCATAATGGCCAATCGCTTCAGGGTTTTCCACACACCAATCAACATGAAGCTGGAATCTATAGACTCTGTGGTGTTGGCCTGTTGTGTGCTGCACAATTTTCTAAGAAAACGCGATGCTGGTACTTACAGTCCGCCAGGATTCATGGACTCGGACAACAATGGTGACGTGGTGCTCGGAGAATGGCGTGACAATGATCCTGCTATTGCAGGCCTTCAACCTGTCAATCAAGGCTGGAGCAAGGACAATGCGAAGGCCAGCAGAGACAAGTACTGCCAATACTTTAATGGGCCTGGTGCAGTGAGTTGGCAGCATCAGGTCTAGTTTGATTTTGAGAATGTTTGACTTCACCCTTTTTTTTAACAATGTTTTGATAATAAAATATTTTTATTTTAAAAATGCATTCGTGTTTTTTTCAATTATTTTACCAATATGGGAGAAGGGCTAATGATGGGTGAGATGTGGGGAGGGAGTAATGGGGATGGCAACGAGACATGTTACCAGCTGCTGTAGTTTTTAAAATCTTTTCAAAGGCTTTTTTGTTGTCTATTTTTTGTTTTACATTGTATCTACTTGTCACACACGTGCTCATGGGAGTACCATCAGTCATAGGAGTTAATTGTTAAAAAATAAAGAAAAAAGTTTCAAATATTTTCAATTATTTTAAGGGCCTATGGTCTCACTAGCGTTCAAACATTATAATTATATATAACAGATAATACACCACAGCTGCATATATAAAGTTTAAATATATAATATATATATTTTAGTCATAATATGAAAGATTAAAAAATTGTTATACATATATTTGAAAATTCTTGGGAGGTAAAGGTCAACATTCACCAGGGAATCAGCTATTCACAGATATGCGACGTCATTGTGATCGCAATGTGACTACTCACACACAGCTACACAGATATGCATACAGATATGCAAAAAGCCATTGTGATTTGCAAAGGGATTAGCGAGCCCCAGCCATCAAGATATGCGACGTTATTGTGATCGCAATTTGACTACTCACGCTATGCAAAAAGCCATTGTGACTTGCAAAGGGGATTAGCGAGCCCCAGCCATCAAGATATGCGACGTTATTGTGATCGCAATGTGACTACTCATGCTATGCAAAAAGCCATTGTGACTTGCAAGGGGATTAGCGAGCCCCAGCCAAAAGATATGCGACGTCATTATGATCGCAATGTGACTACTCACACACTGCAGCTACACAGATATGCAAACAGATATGCAAAAAGCCATTTGTGATTTGCAAGGTGAAGATTGTCACGAGCCCCAGCCATAAAGACATGACACGCCATTGTGATCGCCTACCTTGGAACAGTGGTATTGCGATTGCAACAGCATCTCATATCTGTGCTTGGCTGCCGCATGGCTGCTGCGGTCACTTTTCAATCGCAAAACCGTTTTGCGTCACGGTGCGGCCGCACGTAACGTGCGCACGCTGTGATGTCATGGCGCTGGCGTCGCCCAATACGCTGTTGTTTGTAATGGCGGCAATGGCGGCGACGAGACAGCGCGGGCCTAAATGGTCCGATGAGGAGGTCCGTTTTCTCATTAAGAAGACGGACCTCTGGGACTACCACTGCAGGCTACCTGTGGCGCATCCAATGCGCCACAAAAGGGTATGCCTGCAGAGGATCCAGCGGGGCCTGCAGAGGAGGTTTAATGTGCTGTGCACAAAAGCGCAAATCAGGAAGAAGCTGGCGGACCTGCGATACCGCTCACGCGATAGGGTCGCCAGCATCTGGGCCCAGCTCGCAGGCCTCTGAGTGAGTATTCATGAGGGTATCTGGAGAGCGCAGCGCAGCGCAGCACACGACAAACGCACATGAACGCGTGCAAGCGTGCCCGCCGTGGGAGTACCGCCAGTGATGTTGCATGTTGCAGGCAGCGATGGGAGTACCGCCAGTGATGTTGCAGGCAGCGATGGGAGTACCGCCAGTGATGTTGCATGTTGCAGGCAGCGATGGGAGTACCGCCAGTGATGTTGCATGTTGCAGGCAGCGATGGGAGTACCGCCAGTGATGTTGCAGGCAGCGATGGGAGTACCGCCAGTGATGTTGCAGGCAGCGATGGGAGTACCGCCAGTGATGTTGCATGTTGCAGGCAGCGATGGGAGTACCGCCAGTGATGTTGCATGTTGCAGGCAGCGATGGGAGTACCGCCAGTGATGTTGCATGTTGCAGGCAGCGATGGGAGTACCGCCAGTGATGTTGCAGGCAGCGATGGGAGTACCGCCAGTGATGTTGCATGTTGCAGGCAGCGATGGGAGTACCGCCAGTGATGTTGCATGTTGCAGGCAGCGATGGGAGTACCGCCAGTGATGTTGCAGGCAGCGATGGGAGTACCGCCAGTGATGTTGCATGTTGCAGGCAGCGATGGGAGTACCGCCAGTGATGTTGCAGGCAGCGATGGGAGTACCACCAGTGATGTTGCAGGCAGCGATGGGAGTACCGCCAGTGATGTTGCATGTTGCAGGCAGCGATGGGAGTACCGCCAGTGATGTTGCATGTTGCAGGCAGCGATGGGAGTACCGCCAGTGATGTTGCATGTTGCAGGCACCGATGGGAGTACCGCCAGTGATGTTGCAGGCAGCGATGGGAGTACCGCCAGTGATGTTGCATGTTGCAGGCAGCGATGGGAGTACCGCCAGTGATGTTGCATGTTGCAGGCAGCGATGGGAGTACCGCCAGTGATGTTGCAGGCAGCGATGGGAGTACCGCCAGTGATGTTGCAGGCAGCGATGGGAGTACCGCCAGTGATGTTGCAGGCAGCGATGGGAGTACCGCCAGTGATGTTGCATGTTGCAGGCAGCGATGGGAGTACCGCCAGTGATGTTGCATGTTGCAGGCAGCGATGGGAGTACCGCCAGTGATGTTGCATGTTGCAGGCAGCGATGGGAGTACCGCCAGTGATGTTGCAGGCAGCGATGGGAGTACCGCCAGTGATGTTGCATGTTGCAGGCAGCGATGGGAGTACCGCCAGTGATGTTGCATGTTGCAGGCAGCGATGGGAGTACCGCCAGTGATGTTGCAGGCAGCGATGGGAGTACCGCCAGTGATGTTGCATGTTGCAGGCAGCGATGGGAGTACCGCCAGTGATGTTGCAGGCAGCGATGGGAGTACCACCAGTGATGTTGCAGGCAGCGATGGGAGTACCGCCAGTGATGTTGCATGTTGCAGGCAGCGATGGGAGTACCGCCAGTGATGTTGCATGTTGCAGGCAGCGATGGGAGTACCGCCAGTGATGTTGCATGTTGCAGGCACCGATGGGAGTACCGCCAGTGATGTTGCAGGCAGCGATGGGAGTACCGCCAGTGATGTTGCATGTTGCAGGCAGCGATGGGAGTACCGCCAGTGATGTTGCATGTTGCAGGCAGCGATGGGAGTACCGCCAGTGATGTTGCAGGCAGCGATGGGAGTACCGCCAGTGATGTTGCAGGCAGCGATGGGAGTACCGCCAGTGATGTTGCAGGCAGCGATGGGAGTACCGCCAGTGATGTTGCATGTTGCAGGCAGCGATGGGAGTACCGCCAGTGATATTGCATGTTGCAGGCAGCGATGGGAGTACCGCCAGTGATGTTGCATGTTGCAGGCAGCGATGGGAGTACCGCCAGTGATGTTGCAGGCAGCGATGGGAGTACCGCCAGTGATAATGGGGATTCTGAATTGTATATTTCATTTACAGCACCACCTTCACCAGCACCAGCTGCTCCACCGTCCCCAGCTACCCCTCCACCTCCATCTTCTCCTTCCCCGGCTACCCCTCCACCACCAGCATCACCTCATCTCTCCACCCCTTCACCGCCAGCAACCCCCCCTCATGACTCTGTGGGTTCCAGCCCTTCCCCCGACGTTGCCTTCTCTCCAGCATCATCGCGTCACACGGATGCAGGCTCCCCATCAGGTAATTAACGCACATTATATAAGCTTCAGACATGTTTGAGAACTTTGTAAGGTCTTATGTGTAATGGCTGTTGTGATATTATTTTTTTTTCTGTGTTTCCCTAGCCGGCGGAGCATCAGGTTCTGGGTGGGCAGTCAGCGGTTCCTCTGAGGAAAGCCGTAAGTGTTAATTAACATAACATGTACATGTTGATGTTGCAACAGAATTCACTATTAACTGTTACCTTTACCTCCACAGAAATCCCGACTGCCCAGTACCTGTTGGTGTCCCACCGCCGGCTGATGGCGGAATTGAGCAGCGCTGTGGCAGCCATTAATACTGCGGTCGCAGCGCTGCAAAGAACCATGGGAGCTCTGCATCACCACGGGGTGATGCTGGAGAGGGTATCTTCTGGTCTCCGGGGCCCTCAGTAATTTATTTTCTTTGTTAATTATTTTGTAGTTTGTTATTATTTTTTTATATTTTGTTATTTTGTTATGTTACTGTTTTTTGTTTTTATTTAAATTTTATATTTTTATTAAAAAAAAAATATATATATATATGACATTAATATATATTTTATATTTTACGTTAATCTACGCAGGTGTGGTGTATTATTTTTAGTATAAGGTTTTAGCGTAGTGTGACCAGGGGCCTTAAAAAAAATGTTAATTTTTGATATTTTTTTCATTTAACCCCTCTCTGACATTAGACGTACTATCCCGTCCATAAAACCCGTGCCATTCTGCCCATGGACGGGATAGTACGTCATAGGCGATCAGCTGCGCTCCTGAGGGGAGCGCAGCTAATCGCCGCCGGGTGTCAGCTGATTATCACAGCTGACACCCGTGACTGTGTGTCAGGAGCAGTCACGGACCGCTCCCGGCACATTAACCCCTAGCACACCGCGATCAAACATGATCGCGGTGTACTGGGGGCACAGGGGAGGATCGCGCAGGGTGGGGGCTCCCTGCGCGCCCCCCTGAGACCCTCAGACCAGAGCGATGTGATCGCGCTGTTTTGAGGGCTTCCTCCCTCCCAGGACCCGGATCCAAGATGGCGCCGGGGTCCTGGAGGGAGGCGGCTTCCTCAGTGCCTGCTGAGAGCAGGCACTGAGAAGCCTGCTGCACTGCCTGAGCGATCGCTGGTGTGACAGTGTGCTGTGCACACTGTCACACCAGCGATTTGATAAAATACAGTGATGTCCCACCCTGGGACAAAGTAAAAAAGTTAAAAAAAATAAAAATAAACATGTTATAAAAAAAAATCCTAAATAAATAAAAAAAAAAAAAATATTCCCCAATAAATTCATTTCTTCCTGTAAATAAAAAAAACAAAACAATAAAAGTACACATATTTGGTATCGCCGCATCCATAACGACCCCCCCTATAAAGCTGTCCCACTAGTTAACCCCTTTAGTGAACCCCTTAAAAAAAAAAAAAAAAACGAAGCAAAAAATCAATGCTTTATCATCATACCGCCGAACAAAAAGTGGAATAACGCGCGATCAAAAAGACCGATATAAATAAACATGGTACCGCTGAAAACGTCATCTTGTCCCGCAAAAAACGAGCCACCATATAGCATCATCAGTGAAAAAATAAAAAAGTTATAGCTCGCAGAATAAAGCAATGCAAAAATAATTATTTTTTATATAAAATTGTTTTTATTCTATAAAAGCGCCAAAACATAAAAAAATTATATAAATGAGGTATCGCCATAATCGTACTGACCCGAAGAATAAAACTGCTTTATCAATTTTACCACACGCGGAACAATAAAAACGCCTCCCCCAAAAGAAATTCATGAATTGCTGATTTTTGTTCATTCTAACCTCCCAAAAATCGAAATAAAAAGCGATCAAAAAATGTCACCTGCTCAAAAATGGTACAAATAAAAACGTCAACTCGTACCGCAAAAAATAAGACCTCACATGACTCTGTGGGCCAAAATATGCAAAAATTATAGCTCTCAAAATGTGGTGATGCAAAAACTATTTTTTGCAATAAAAAGCGTCTTTTAGCGTGACAGCTGCCAATCATAAAAACCCGCTATAAATAGTAAATCAAACCCCCCTTTATCACCCCCTTAGTTAGGGAAAAATAATAAAATTAAAAAAATGTATTTATTTCCATTTTCCCATTAGGGTTAGGGTTAGGGTTGCGGCTAAAGTTAGGGTTAGGGTTGGCGCTAAAGTTAGGATTAGGGTTAGGGTTGGGATTAGGGGTGTGTTAGAGTTAGGTTTGTGGTTAGGGTTGGGACTAGGGTTAGGGGTGTGTTGGGGTTAGGGTTGGAGTTAGAATTGCGGGGTTTCCGCTGTTTAGGCACATCAGGGGCTCTCCAAATGTGACATGGCGTCTGATCTCAATTCCAGCCAATTCTGCGTTGAAAAAGTCAAACGGTGCCCCTTCACTTCTGAGCTCTGCCATGCGTCCAAACAGTAGTTTATCCCCACATATGGGGTATCAGCGTACTCTGGACCCCAAGAGTTATTGTGCAATTTGTCCTATTTCTTCTGTTACCCTTGGGAAAATAAAAAACTGGGGGCGAAAATATCATTTTTGTACAAAAAAAATTATTTTTTTGTTTTTACGGCTGTACATTATAAACTTCTGTGAAGCACTTGGGGCTTCATAGCGCTCACCACACACCTAGATAAGTTCCTTGTGGGGTCTATTTTCCAAAATGGGGTCACTTGTTGGGGATTTCCACTGTTTAGGCGCATCAGGGGGTCTCCAAATGCGACATGACGCCCCCAGACCATTCCATCAAAGTCTGCAATCCAAAACGTTACTACTTCCCTTCCGAGCCCCAACGTGTACCCATACAGTAGTTTTCTCCCACATATTGGGTATCAGCGTACTCAGGACAAATTGGGCAACAACTTTTGGGGTCCAATTTCTCCTGTTACCCTTGTAAAAATAAAATATTGGGGCGAAAAAATCATGTTTCCAAAAAAAAAAAGGATTTTTTATTTTTACGGCTGTGCGTTATAAACTTCTGTGAAGCACTTCGGGGTTCAAAGTGCTCACCACACATCTAGATAAGTTCCTTGTGGGGTCTATTTTCCAAAATGGGGTCACTTGTGGGGGGTTTCCACTGTTTAGGCGCATCAGGGGCTCTCCAAATGCGACATGACGCACCCAGACCATTCCATCAAAGTCTGCAATCCAAAACGTCACTACTTCCCTTCCGAGCCCTGACGTGCGCCCATACAGTAGTTTTCTCCCACATATTGGGTATCAGCGTACTCAGGACAAATTGGACAACAACTTTTGGGGTCCAATTTCTCCTGTTACCCTTGTGAAAATAAAATATTGGGGGCGAAAAAATCTATTTTGTAAAAAAAAAAAAAAGATTTTTTATTTTACGTCTGTACGTTATAAACTTTAGTGAAACACCTGGGGGTTCAAAGTTCTCAACACACATCTAGATAAGTTCCTTGAGGGGTCTAGTTTCCAAAATGGTGTCATTTATGGGGGTTTCCACTGTTTAGGCAGATCAGGAGCTCTCCAAACACGACATGGCATCCAGCCAATTCTGCGTTGAAAAAGTCAGACGGCGCTCCTTCCCTTCCAAACTCTGCCATGCACCCAAACAGTGGTTTACCCCCACATATGGGGTATCAGCGCACTCAGGACAAATTGCACAATAACTTTTGGAGTCTTGTTACCCTTGGAAAAATAAAAATTGGGGTGAAAAGATCATTTTTGTGGAAAAAATATGATTTTTAAATTTTACGGCTCTACGTTATAAACTTGTGTGAAGCACTTTGGGGTTCAAATTGCTCATCAAAAATCTAGATAAGTTCCTTAGGGGGTCTAGTTTCCCAAATGGGGTCATTTGTGGGGGGTTTCCACTGTTTAGGCACATCAGGGGCTCTCCAAATGCAACATGGCATCCAAACTCAATTTCAGCCAATTTTGGTTGGAAAAAGTCAAATGGTGCTCCTTCCATTCCGAGCTCTGCCGTGCGCCCAAACAGTGGTTCCCCCCACATATGGGGTATCGGCGTACTCAGGACAAATTGTACAACTACTTATGCGGTCCAATTTCTCCTGTTACCCTTGGGAAAATAAAAAATTAGTGACTAAAATATAATTTTTGTGGGAAAAAAATAGGATTTTTTATTTTCATGCCCGGGCATTATAAACTTGTGTGAAGCACTTGGGGGTTCAAAGTGCTCACCAAAGATCTAGATAAGTTCCTTAGGGGGTCTAGTTTCCAAAATGGGGTCAATTGTGGGGGGTTTCCACTATTTAGGCTCATCTGGGGCACTGCAAACGGAACATGACCCCATTAACGTCTGCATTCCAAAACGTTACTACTTCCTTTCCAAGCCCTGCCGTGCGCCCAAACAGTTTCCCCCCCCACATATGGGGTATCAGCGTACTCAGGACAAATTGGACAACAACTTTTGGGGTCCAATTTCCTTGGGAAAATTCAAAAATTTGGGACTAAAAAATCATTTTTGTGGAAAATTGATTTTTTTTTTTTTCACCCAGGCTTTATAAACTTTTGTGAAACACTTGAGGGTTCAAAGTGCTCACAACAGATCTAGATAAGTACCTTAGGGGGTCTAGTTTCCAAAATGGTGTTACTTGTGGGGGGTTTCCACTGTTTAGGCGCATCAGGGGCTCTCCAAACGCGACATGGCATCCAATCTAAATTCCAGCCAATTTTAGTTTGAAAAAGTCAAACGTCGCTCCTTCCCTTACGAGCTCTGCCGTGTACCCAAACAGTGGTTTTCCCCACATATGGGGTATTGGCGTACTCAGGAGAAATTGCATAACAACTTTATCTGTCCATTTTCTCCTTTTACCCTTGTGAAAATAAAAAAAAGTTTGTAAAAGATAATTTTTGTGGCTAAAAAGTAAAATATTCATTTTTTCCTTCCACGTTGCTTTAGTTACTGTGAAGCACCTGAAGGGTTAATAAACTTCTTGAATGTGGTTTTGAGTACCTTGAGGGGTGCAGTTTTTAGAATGGTGTCACTTTTGGGTATTTTCTGCCATATAGACCTCTCAAAGTGACTTCAAATGTGAGGTGGTCCCTAAAAAAAATGGCTTTGTAAATTTTGCTGTAAAAATGAGAAATCGCTGGTCAACTTTTAACCCTTATAATTTCCTAACAAAAAAAAATTTTGGTTCCAAAATTGTGCTGATGTAAAGTAGACATGTGGGAAATGTTATTTCTTAACTATTTTGTGTGATATATTTCTCTGTTTTAAGGGAATAAAAATTCAAAGTTTGAAAATTGCAAAATTTTAAAATTTTTTGCCATATTTGCGTTTTTTTCAAAAATAAATGCAAGTTATATCGAAGAAATTTTACCACTAACATGAAGTACAATATGTCACGAGAAAACATTCTCAGAATCGCGAAGATCCGTTGAAGCGTTCCAGAGTTATAACCTCATAAAGAGACAGTGGTCAGAATTGTAAAAATTGGCCCGGTCATTAACGTGCAAACCACCCTTGGGGGTGAAGGGGTTAATTTTTTCCCGATGATGGAACACCTATGATAGCTGGTACTCCCATGACCCCATGTGTGACAAGTAGATGTAATAAAAATACAACATTTTAATAGTTGACATCACATAAGAAAAGACCACAATTCATTAGATAAATAAGTTTTTTATTAAAAAAGGTATCAATGTAAAAATATAAAAACAACCAAAAAAAACTTTAGTAAAACATTTTAAAAACTACAACTGCTGGTAAGATGGATCATTGCCATTATCACGCTGCCTCTGCGGTGAATAAAAATAAGGGGGAGCACCAGCGTTTGGGTTTATCCCAACTGGGTTTGGCACAGGATTGTGCGGCCATGAGTAGTCCGGGTACTGCGGTCTTGGCATGACAACATATCTGTTGTCCAGGTTTCCAAAAGACGCTTGATTCAGTACCTCTAACATCAGTCTCTCAGCATGAAGCCGCTGAACAGGATCCAGAGTAGGCAGCCTCTCATTCGCAAAATATGCAAAGCCAGTTATTTTTGTTTCTTTTTCTGCCGTAAGAAGTTTTTTTTGCAATTTCCACCAATTCAGGAGTAGCCGAGGTGGGAGCCGAGGTGGGAGCCTTCCTTTTCGTTCCTGAAAGTGAAAGCTGCCTCCGCACAGATGATGGTGGCTCGACTACTTCGTCTATGTGATCCGGCATGCTGTCTTGTTCAGTTGGAGGTGTGGAGACCGCCTCTTCTGTGTCCTGCATGAACAAAAAACAAATGGTAAATCACAAAGACAAAGAAATTAATCTTCACACTATAACACCCATATACAGCAAAATTGTGAAAACGACACTTTTTAATGGAAAGGCCTCAACCGTTGAGCTACATAAATTATCAGTACATGAAGGGATATATTCTGCCATTTTATCTACATTTCACAATAATATTTTTTAAATTTAAGTCCACTTTGGCATGTACATTAAAATGTGTTGTAATACAAAGGTACTTACATGTACGACAGGGGTGTCCGGCTGGATCACTGGGTCTAGATCCGAAATGGATGTCCCTTGTCTGGGTACTTCTTGGTCCCTTGTAAAAGCGAACAGATCAAAGTACCACAGTTGGGGGACATAAACTTCTTCGGCCCCCGCTCCAGATTTGGTTGAATTGATAACTTTATTGAGCTCTTTTTTGTAAACCGTGCTGAGGGCCTGAATCCATTTTTTAACCGTTGACTCATCCGCCGGTTCATCAGGGTAACGGCTCCTGCAGAGCTCCACCAGTTTTTGGTAGGCGTCCTTCTTTTTCAACCGGTTACAGTAATCTGCAGACTTAATTTTCCAGAGGCACGGCATTGTGCGGTACAGCTCGATAAAATCACGCAAAAACTCCTGCTTATCAGCCATCTGTAATAAAAAAATGATTATGTGAGAACAGCAGAATGGTTAAATAAAATGCTTACATAGTCTACAACATAGAACACAGCAGGGATCACAAAATGGTGGTTGTGGGTGACGCAGGAGTAAACATAGATAGAGCTGGGATCACAAAATGGTGGTTGTGGGCGACGCAGGAGTAAACATAGATAGAGCTGGGATCATAAAATGGTGGTTGTGGGCGACGCAGGAGTAAACATAGATAGAGCTGGGATCATAAAATGGTGGCCGTGGGCGGGGGCCGAACAAAACAATGGGATAAAAAACCTAGATAAACAATTACGCAAAAAACATCAGGGATCACAAAATGGTGGTTGTGGGCGACGCAGGAGTAAACATAGATAGAGCTGAGATCATAAAATGGTGGTTGTGGGCGACGCAGGAGTAAACATAGATAGAGCTGGGATCATAAAATGGTGGCCGTGGGCGGGGGTCGAACAAAACAATGGGATAAAAAACCTAGATAAACAATTACGCAAAAAACAGCAGGGATCACAAAATGGTGGTTGTGGGCGACGCAGGAGTAAACATAGATAGAGCTGGGATCATAAAATGGTGGTTGTGGGCGACGCAGGAGTAAACATAGATAGAGCTGGGATCATAAAATGGTGGCCGTGGGCGGGGGCCGTACAAAACAATGGGATAAAAAAACCTAGATAAACAATTACGCAAAAAACAGCAGGGATCACAAAATGGTGGTTGTGGGCGACGCAGGAGTAAACATAGATAGAGCTGGGATCATAAAATGGTGGTTGTGGGCGACGCAGGAGTAAACATAGATAGAGCTGGGATCATAAAATGGTGGCCGTGGGCGGGGGCCGAACAAAACAATGGGATAAAAAAACCTAGATAAACAATTACGCAAAAAACAGCAGGGATCACAAAATGGTGGTTGTGGGCGACGCAGGAGTAAACATAGATAGAGCTGGGATCATAAAATGGTGGGCGTGCCTGAACAAAACAATGAAAAAACATGATGGACGACAATGGTTAACAACAGCAGAGATCTAAAATGGATCGGTACAATTAAAGACAAAAGAAAAATTAAATGTGACAAAAAAAATTACCTACCTTACAAAACTTGTGTGATTCTGAAAAAAAAATAGGGAAACTAGAATCACAAACTGGATCGCAGAGGATACGCCACAGACTGGATCGCAAAAACTCCAACGTAGAACGTAGCAACCGAAATAGTGGCGTAAACCGGATCGCAGTAGCTACCAAGACTAGCAGGACACACTGGGTGATTTGAAAGAACCGCTTCTGCTCGAGAGCAATGGAGAGGAGTGCTGATACGTCGTCTTTTATGACGCGGTCATCCAATCACAAAGCGGGAGAGCTGTGATAAATATCTATGACATACATAGTGACCACCAATCTGTGACGAGGGGCGTGCAAAAGGTCGCGCTCAGTCACGCCTATCGAGGTCGTGATCTTTCACAGTACATGCAGTGTGGCACATCCCAACGACTGCCAAAGTCGTTAAAAAGGTTGCTAACCGCTGATGCGACGTTAATGAGATCGTCAAGTATGGCAGCTACTAGCGACCTTAAAACGATCACACCAACGATAGCGTCGTTATCGTGATCGTTAGCGGGAACGTTTAGTGTGGCAGTACCTTAAATCTTTTTTTGACCCATTTTGCTTGAAGAAAACAAGCTGTCTAATATTTATGCACACCTTGGTAAAGGGTGCTGATATCCTTTGGTCACACTCTCCCTTATTTCACAAACATACATCACCAGGTCTGCTTTATCCAATAAGCATTCAAGTTTATGCAACACTAGCTGAAGAGGCATAGTAAATAACTGTGGTTAGTAATAACAAATTATAATGATTAACCTCGATCCCATATATCGATGATTATGTCCCGTGCCCATATACCCATCACACATCCTCCATCCCATAGTCTCGTGCCCATATACCCGTCATACATATCCTCCATCCCATAGTCTCATGCCTATATACCCATCATACATATCCTCCATCCCATAGTCCTGTGCCTATATACCCATGATACGTATCCTCCATCCCATAGTCCCGTGCCCATATACCCATCATACACATCCTCCATCCCATAGTCCCTCGCCCATATACCCATCATACATATCCTCCATCCCATAGTCCCGTGCCCTGAAAGCTTGCAAATATAATTTCTCATTTTTTTGGGACATAAGTATTTACATCGATATTTCTGGCTAAAAGGTACCATAATATTATTTTGGATTGTACATCATAATAACCAGAGCTGTTTAAAAGATGAAAGCTGAGCTGTGATTGGTTGTTATGAGCAACAGTTTTCTCACTCCACAACACCTCAGCAGACACTGACCGGGTGGAAGAAATCTAGCATCCCCAGGAACATAAGCTCTGCTATGTTTCGGTAGCTGAGGAGAAATAGCAAAGTAGCAATACACCAGAGAGGCTGGAACCTATTGGATTGCAGGACCCTAAACTAACCGCAACACTAGAAGTAGCCGTGGAGCGTACCTACGGTGATCCTAGATGCGTCGTCACAGCCGGACAGATAGCTACACCTAAAGGCAGAAAGATGAAAGCTATCTGCCCCATAGCAGAACCCCCAAAGAAATAGGAAGCCCCCAAACATGTAATGGCGGTTAGACAAGAAGAAAATACGGACACAGACAGAAAATAGAATGAGCAAACGCTGGGGCACAATCTGTCTAGATAGAAAAGTATAGGAAAGAATTCTGACTGCTACCCAAAAAAAACCCTGACAAAAATACCAACACTTCTGATTAACAAAAAACCAGAGATCACACGATCTCTACCACCTAAATCAGATCTCTGGTGTAAAACACAGCTACTCAGCAAATAAAAAGTGGCAAAGGAACAGATCAAAAGTGCAAACACAAAATGAGCACAATTGCAGCGCCAGACCCCAAAAGGGGACTAGGCTGAAGTCCACTGCAAGTAGCAACCAGCAAGGAAAATAAAACCAGAGGAAAAAAAACAGCAAATCACTTATCTGAATGAGAGCAGGAATGCAAGCTGTGCTCCAAGCAAGACCAGGAAAAACAATTGATTACCGGCAAGGCTGATGGGACCTCAGGTCACTTATATCAGACCATTCAGAGCCAGCTGAAGGCCATTCAGCAATTAGTTCATTACCCTCAGCAACCATCAGAGGGAGTCCCAGCTCAGAAGTCGCCTCCAGAGTTTTCACAACAAAGCTCCCAGCAATTGTCTTCCCCCCAGAGAACACATAACAGAAATGAATCACCCCCTCCTCTATTACTGCCGGGCTCTATTGTTACCAGTTTAGAAAATCGCATCATCAGCGGCCGCACACAGAGCCGCACAGAGACACATTGCCAAGTTACATAACAGCACATGTCCAGGAACCACACGGCTCAGGACTATGTAATGGAGGATATGTATGATGGGTATATGGTCACGGGTCTATGGGATGGAGGGTAAGTATGATGGGTATATGGGCATGGGACTATCTGATGAAAGATATGTATCATGGGTATATGGCACGGGACTATGGGATGGAGGATATGAATGATGGGTATATGGGCACGGGACTATGGATGGAAGATGTGTATGATGGGTTTATGGGCACAGGACTATAGGATGGAGGATATGTATGATGGGTATATGGGTACAGGGCTATGGGATGAAGGATGTGTGTGATGGTATATGGGCACAGGACTATGGGATGAAGGATGTGTATGATGGGTATATGGGCATGGGACTGTGGGATGGAGGATGTGTGATGGGTATATGGGCACTGGACTATGGGATAGAGGACAAGTATCATGAGTATATGGACACTGGACTATGGGATGGAGGATATGTATGATGGGTATATGGGCACGGGACTATGGGATGGAGGATGTGTGATGAGTACACGGGCACTGGAATATGGGATGGAGGATATGTATGATGGGTATATAGGCATGGGACTATGGGATGGAGGATATGTATGATGGTATACGGGCATGGGACTATGGGATGGAATGATGTGTGATGAGTATATGGGCACAGGACTATAGGATGGAGGATATGTATGATGGGTATATGGGTACAGGGCTATGGGATGAAGGATGTGTGTGATGGTATATGGGCACAGGACTATGGGATGAAGGATGTGTATGATGGGTATATGGGCATGGGACTGTGGGATGGAGGATGTGTGATGGGTATATGGGCACTGGACTATGGGATAGAGGACAAGTATCATGAGTATATGGACACTGGACTATGGGATGGAGGATATGTATGATGGGTATATGGGCACGGGACTATGGGATGGAGGATGTGTGATGAGTACACGGGCACTGGAATATGGGATGGAGGATATGTATGATGGGTATATAGGCATGGGACTATGGGATGGAGGATATGTATGATGGTATACGGGCATGGGACTATGGGATGGAATGATGTGTGATGAGTATATGGGCACTGGACTATTGAATGGAGGATATGTATGCTGGGTATATGGGCATGAGACTATGGGATGGAGGATATGTATGATGGGTGTATGGGCTCGGGACTATGGGATGGAGGATATGTGTGATGGTATATGGGCACAGGACTATGGGATGGAGGATGTGTGATGGATATATGGGCACTGGAATATGGGATGGAGGATATGTATGATGGTTATATGGTTACGGGACTATGGGATGGAGGATATGTATGATGGGTATATGGGCACGGGACTATGGGATGTGTGACGGTATATGGGCACTCAATTTCACATGCTGTTGTGTAAATGAAATAGACAACAGATGGAAATTATTGGCAATTGTCAAGACACACTCAATAAAGGAGTGGTTCTGCAGGTGGGGACCACAGACCCTATCTCAGTACCAATGCTTTCTGACTGATGTTTTGGCTCAGGTAGTGCAGCTCATCCAGGATGGCACATCAATGCGAGCTGTGGCAAGAAGGTTTGCTGTGTCTGTCAGCATAGTGTCCAGAGGCTGGAGGCGCTACAAGGAGACAGGCTAGAACACCAGAAGATGTGGAAGGGGCCGTAGGAGGGCAAGAACCCAGCAGCAGGATCGCTACCTCAGCCTTTGTGCAAGGAGGAACAGAGCCCTGCAAAATGACCTCCAGCAGGCCACAAATGTGCATGTGTCTGCAAATAGTTAGAAACCAACTCCATGAGGATGGTCTGAGTGCTGGACGTCCACAGATGGGGGTTGTGCTCACAGCCCAACTCCGTGCAGGATGCTTGGCATTTGCCACAGATCATCAGGATTGTCAAATTCACCACTGGCACTTTGTGCTCATCACAGATGAAAGCAGGTTCACACTGAGCACATGTGTCAGACATGACAAAGTCTAGAGACGCTGTGGAGAGCAATCTGCTGCCTGCAAGATCCTTCAGCATAACTGATTTGGCAGTGGGTCAGTAATGGTAAGGGATGTTATTTCTTTGGAGGGCCACACAGCCCTCCATGTGCTCGCCAGAGGTAGCCTGACTGCCATTAGGTACCAAGATATGAACCTGATCCTCAGACCCCTTGTGAGACCATGTGCTGGTGCGGCTGGCCCTGGGTTCCTCCTAATGCAGGACAATGCCAGACCTCATGTGGCTGGAGTGTGTCAGCAGTTCCTGCAACATGAAGGCTTTGAAGCTATAGACTGGCTCCAGACCTGAATCAGATTGAGCAAGTCTGGGACATCATGTCTCGCTCCATCCACCAATGTCACATTGCACCACAGACTGTCGCCTCCTCAGGAGCATGCCCAGGCATTGTGGGGAGGTCATACAGGCAAAGGGAGGTCATACAGGCACGTGGAGGCCACACACACACTATTGAGCATCATTTTGACTTGTTTTAAGGACATCACATTCCACTTTAATTTTGTGTGTGACTCCTAATCCAGGCCTCCATTGGCTAATAAATTTAATTTCCATTGATGATTTTTGTGTGATTTTGTTGTCAGCACATTCAACTTTGTACAGAACAAAGTATTCAATGAGAATATTTCATTCATGCAGATTTAGGATGTGTTATTTGAGTGTTCCCTTTATTTTTTTGAGCATTATATATATATATACTAGCTGTTTTCAGCCAGCTAACGCTCGGCACACTCATTGCTATCTAATTAACGCTGCTGGTGATTAAACTAAAGTAAATAATGACAACATTCAATAGCGCTTACGCAGGTGGTAAATGAAATTAAAATGAAGTTAATAACAATAATAATCATCAAAAATCTGAATAATACTAATGATACATTTTATTCACAGTGTAAAATCGAAAACAAACTGGATTCAGTAAGATGCTCGTGTGGTAATGTGTGGGGACGGAGTCTTGTGTGGTAATTAGAGTTGAGCATTCCGATACCGCAAGTATCGGGTATCGGCCGATATTCGCTGTATCGGAATTCCGATACTTAGTTCCGATATTTTCCATATATCGTATACCGGAATCGGAAGTTCCCATAATTCTTTGAGAGGCAATGTGATTTTAGTCAGCCAATGAGGAATCCTAAGAAGTGTGGGCACATCCTGTACTGCTGCGGTCATGTTAACTAATGGCATGCTGAAATGATGTCAGAATGCACTATAAAAGGCGCCGCCGCCATTTTAGCGTCACTGTGCTGTGAATTCAGTTAGGGACAGAACGCTGCTCTGCTGACTCTGAGGGACAGTTAGAGATTGCGATTTTGTGTACTGTGCTCTAGGCAGGCTAGTTTACCAACCGCTGTGTAAAGCTTCCTTTTGCCAGTGTTGTTTTAACAGCTCTGTGCAAGGTGTGTGTGTGAGAGTGCAGGTGACGCTGCAGTTTGCTCTGCATCCAACGCTGTTTGTAGGCATCTGCACGTGTCACTCACAGACTCTTTTTTTTTTCTTTAGTGTAATTCTTGCTGCTCCATTCAATTGAAATTATAGTGTGACGCGCTTCCATCCGTATCCAATACATTGGTTGCAAACACTATAGAATTACAGAAAGGAGCATTTCAGAGATAGTGAACAGTTGTGTTCAGTATTCACTCTAGTCTGTGAGGTTTTTTTTTTTTGAGTGCAGATCACGCTCCAGTTAGTTCTTCAACCACTGCTGGTTGTAGTCTGCTGAACGTGTGTCACTGCCTCATCCTTGTCATTTTTCTCTAATTGGTGCTGCTCCACACCATTTCAAATAACTCAAATCTATTAGTGTGACGCGCTTCCATCCGTTTCCAATACATTGGTTGCAAACACTATAGAATTACAGAAAGGAGCCTTTCATAGATAGTGAACACTACAGTTGTGTGCAGTGTTCACTGCAGTCTCTGCGTAATAACCACACTTAGGCCTTATAACTTTTCTGACTTTCTTTATCAATCTACCAAGATGAAGAAGGCAGGGAGTAAGGCACGTGGTCGTGGCCGTGGAGTTTCAGCAGGGAGAGGACGTGGGGATTCTGTGGCTGCTGCCGCCCCCAGTGACACAGCATCCACCAGTTTTCCCCGTGAGCATTCCTTTATGTGCAGTTTTGTAGGAGCTCGAATACCCCCCTGCTGCGGGAAGAACAAATTGAAGCCGTTGTTGGTTGGATGGCAGCCAATGCATCGACTTCAATTGCTTCCACCTCCTCTCAGGACCACAACACTGTTGAGCAACCATCTGTCTGTTCACCGCCTGTCAAATTGCCCAGGCAGTCAGAGAGTTCTGAACTGGAGCCAGCTGAGTCTCTGCTTCTGTTCTCAGAATCTGTTGGCTTGCAAACAGGGGCCCAGCCAAGCAGCATTCTGGAATTTGAAGAAGAGGGAGTATGCAGTGATGCGCAACAGCTGTGTCTCTCTGAATCTGAAGAGGCGGGTGAGCCAGTGCCGATGGTCAGCACACCGCAGAACACATCTGATGATGATGAGACTCAGTTGCCAGTTTCTGTTGAGCATGGTGCTGTCCAGACCACCCAACAGCAGCAGGTGTTGGAAGAGGGTAGTGGAGATGATGAGGTCCAAGACCCAACATGGCGTGAGGAACAGGAAGGTGGTGGGAGCAGCTCTGAGGAAGAGATTGGCCCAACGGTACAAACAGGAGGGAGAGGTAGGCTGCAGACTCGGTTGCCTGTAGCCTCCAGTTTGGCACCTGTTGGGAGCAGTTCTCTTCCAAAAGTCAAAACGGGCGCTCCCAGGACTTGCACTGCGTGGTCCTTTTTTGACACACTTGCAGATGATATTTGCTATGTCAAATGCAAGCTGTGTAAGCAAAAAGTAAAAAGAGCTAAAAGTGTCAGTAACCTCAATACCACTAATATGTGGAAACATGTGCGGACAAAGCACGTAGTTGAGTTACAAAGACACACTGGAGATGTAGGCCAACCTACAGCAGCACCTACATCTTCAGGTCGTGTTGGAGCCTCTTCCTCCAGCTCACACACAGCTGGTTCGGCTTCCTCACACGATCGCCATGGAAGAACCTCGGTCACTGTTGTCCAGAGACAAAGTGTTATTCCACCCACAGCTGCAAGTTCCCTGTCATCCTCACACTCCCAGGCCACTGTACAGCCATCGGTAGCACAGGCATGGGATAAAAGACGGCCATACTCGGCAAACCATCCACGAGCACAGGCTCTGAATGCTGGCATTGCAAAACTCCTGTCCCTTGAAATGCTGTCATTCAGGCTGGTGGAGACTGACAGTTTCCTGAACTTAATGGCATTAGCAGTCCCACAATACAATGTGCCAAGCCGATTTTATTTCAGCAGGCAAGCCGTCCCTGCTCTGCAAAAGCATGTTGAGGGAAAAATTAAACATGCGCTACTAAACGCCGTCAGTAGCAAGGTCCACCTGACCACTGATGCGTGGACCAGTACCCATGGCCAGGGACGATACCTTTCCCTCACTGCCCATTGGGTCAATGTTGTGGAGCCGGGTACAGATGTTGCGAGTGGCGCTGTACGTGTTCTGCCAACTCCAAGGATTGCTGGAATCCAGTCTGTACACATTGACTCCTCCTCCTACTCCAGTTCCTCAGAATCATCGCTGCAGGAGCCGTCACGGTCTACCTCCACATGGACCCGTGAACGCTTACCTGTTGTGAACGATATGAGCACAGCCGTGGCCAAACGTCAACAGGCCGTCCTGAAATTAATTTCCATGGGGAATCGAAGCCACACAGCGCAGGAGGTCTGGAATGCCATCAAGCAGGAGAGCGACGTGTGGTTTTTGCCAGCGAATCTCCAGCCAGGCTTGGTAGTGTGTGACAATGGCCGAAATCTGGTGGCAGCTCTGGCCCTTGGCAACCTCACTCACATACCATGTCTGGCACATGTGCTCAACTTGGTCGTGCAGAGTTTTTTGAGGGACTATCCAGATCTTGATGCACTGCTGCACAAGGTCCGCCTAGAGTGCGCTCACTTGTGACGTTCCAGCATGGCCAGATCGCGCATTGCAGCTCTGCAACGCAGATTGCGCCTTCCTGAACATCGCATCATATGTGACGTACCCACCAGGTGGAATTCCACGTTACATATGTTGGAGCGGTTGTGTGAGCAGCAGACAGCAGTAATGGAGTATCAGCTGCAACAGGCGCAATCAACACGCAATTTGCGCCGTTCACACTTCACCACTACTGAGTGGGCCTGTATGAAGGACATCTGCCACGTTTTGCGTGCGTTTGATGAGTCAACGCGGATGGCGAGTGCAGATGATGCACTAGTCAGCCTGACTGTCCCCCTTATCTGCCTGCTTCAAAAAACACTGCAAGCACTAAGGGATGAGGTTTTGGAAGAGGTGGAGGATGAGGAGACACAAATTCCATCACCTTTTGGACAGTCAGCGCAACGTGGTTCCTCACAAAGGGCTTTGCAGGGCTCACTTTGTGAGGAGGATGAGGAGGAGTCAATGGAGGAGGAAGAAATCGCTACAGAGGGAGGTACACAACGCTCTAGTCAGTATGTAGAGCGAGGGTGGGGTGATGCAGAGCAGGTACAGATGACGCCTCTTACAGAGGACAGCGTTTCTTGGCCAGTTGGGAGTCTGCAGCACATGGTTGATTTCATGCTGCAGTGCCTGAGAAACGACCGCCGCATCGCCCACATTCTCACCACGTCTGATTATTGGGTGTACACCCTCCTAGACCCTCGCTACCGGGACAACTTACAAAGCCTCATCACACCGTTGAACCGGGAGCGTAAAATGCGTGAGTACAAAGACACACTGGTGCAATCCATAATGTTCTCCATTCCAGCCGAGAGCACTGCTGCTGCTACTGCTTTACAAAGCAGCTCTGTGCGTGGAGGCAATGGAGACAGCTCTGCAACAAGAGGGAGCACAAGCAGCGCCTCTACACAGGGGGGCAAGACCAGTATGTTCCAAATGTGGCGAAGTTTTGTGTCAGCGCCACCAATGTCTACACCATCCGAGATGCCTCCAGTCACCAGGAGGCAACGTTTCCGTAAGATGGTGACAGACTACTTGTCTTGCCCTCTCAGTGTACTCCCAGATGGCTCTTCCCCTTTCAAGTTTTGGGTCTCTAAGCTGGATACATGGCCAGAGCTTAGCCAGTATGCATTGGAGGTGCTGGCTTGCCCTGCTGCCAGTGTATTATCGGAGCGCGTCTTTAGTGCTGCAGGTGGTGTACTAACAGACCGTCGCATGCGGCTATCCTCCGATAATGTAGACCGGCTTACTTTTCTGAAAATGAACAAGGCATGGATCTCGCCAGAATTTGCCTGTCCGTTTTCCGATTAAATAACTGGTTGACAACGTTATCAATTTCTCCTGTTATGTTCATCTATCTACCACCTGAACTCTACTCCCTGGGATACAACACTGCCAATTTGAGGGGAATGATCAGTTAACAACCAAAATGTTATCCCCAACAGATAGTAGCGCAACGACTCCAGTGCCCACTTGATCGACAGGCACTCTCTCACTCTACAATGCTGTATCTGGTTTCAGCTGGAGTTAGCTTTCGACTCTGGAAAGTAATGTGATGCTTCTCCCCGTTAACCTCCTGAGACAAAACGGCCCCCACACCTACCTCTGACGCATCAGTCTGGACAATGAATTCTCTTTTGAAGTCGGGTGTGATCAAAAATGGTGACACACACACAGTGCCCCTTTTAGTTTTACAAACGCTTCTTCAAGCTGATCATTCCATCGCACCATTACTAAATTCCTGCCTTTTAGGCAGTCATTTAACGGCGCCGACAGTGTTGCAAAATTGTGAATAAACCGCCGGTAGTATCACACTAACCCCAAAAACCCTTTCACTTGTTTAGTGGTGAGGGGACGGGGCTAGTTTTGGATTGCCTCCACTTTCTTTATTTGGCCTTTGATAACTCCTCTCACAATCACATACCCCAGGTAGCGATCTTCCTCCAACCCTATGGAACACTTCTTTGGGTTGGCAGTTAGCTCTGCTTGTCTCAGCGAATCTATCACCGCCTGTACCTTGGCTAAGTGACTTTCCCAGTCTGTACTGTACACCACAATATCGTCCAGATTGGCCGTGGCATATCGGCGATGAGGACGAAGAACAACGTCCATTAACCTCTGGAATGTCGCTGGAGCGCCTTGCAACCCGAAGGGTAGGACTATATACTGGAACAGTCCCTCGGGTGTTAAAAAAGCCGTTTTCTCTCTCGCTGCTTTTGTTAGTGGCACCTGCCAATACCCTTTTGTGAGGTCAATGAGTGAAAAATAACGTGCCTGCCCAAACAGCTCTATTAACTCATCGACCCGGGGCATGGGGTAGGCGTTAAAGTTAGAAATTTCATTCAGTTTTCTGAAGTCATTACAGAAACTTAGTGTCCCATCTGGCTTTGGTATTAGGACTATTGGGCTGGCCCACTCACTCTGGGACTCTTCAATGATCCCTAACTGCAGCATCTTCTTGACCTCTTCCAAGATGGCTTGTCGCCGGGCCTCAGGTGCCCGATATGGCTTTAATCGTACTTTGCCCTGCGGCTCAGTGACAATGTCATGTTGTATTAGGGAGGTACGACCAGGAAGTTAAAAAAAAAACATCTGTATTTCGGCTAACAAACTCTCTGACTTCCTGAACTTGTCTGTGCGACAAAATGTCTGATATTTTGACGGCGGAGAGGACTTCTCTTGCCTTGTCCTGAGGCAAGAAAGCCATCTGTACTGGAAATGCAGGCCGTGGACAATCCTGACCAAGCGGGTCTCTGTCTTTCCATGGTTTGAGCAGATTCACATGGTATACGTGTTCTGGCTTTCTCAGCCCTGGTTGGTGTATTTTATAGTTTACTGGTCCCACCTTCTCTATAATGTCGTAGGGTCCCTGCCACCTTGAAAGGAACTTACTATCCACTGTAGGCACAAGTACCAACACCCGATCCCCAGGGTTAAAGGACCTTACCCGTGCCTCCCGGTTATAGACCTGCCTCTGTGACCTTTGTGCTGATTCCATATGTTCTCGGACTAATGGTAGGACTGTCTCCATTCTCTCTTGCATTTTGGCCACATGTTCTATCACACTTTTGTGGGGAGTTGTATGGTTTTCCCAGGCCTCTTTAGCTATATCGAGTAAGCCACGGGGATGTCTGCCATATAATAGTTCAAAGGGCGAGAACCCCGTAGATGCCTGGGGCACCTCCTGCACTGCAAACATCAGGTATGGCAACAAGAGATCCCAGTCCTTAGCATCTTTAGAGACTTTTTTTTTCAACATATTCTTCAGGGTTTTATTGAACCTTTCTACTAAACCGTCTGTTTGGGGATGATAGACCGATGTGCGCAACTGTTTAACACGTGGCAGAGTTCCTTCATGATTTTTGACATAAAGGGGGTCCCCTGATCTGTTAAGATTTCTTGAGGGATTCCCACCCGAGAGAACATACCCATGAGTTATTTTGCGATCAGTTTTGACGAGGTGTGTCGCAGGGGAATAGCCTCAGGATACCTGGTAGCGTAATCTAGAACTACGAGGATGTGTTGATGACCCCTTGCTGATTTATTAACCGTCCACACCAGATCCATTGGCTATTCTCTCAAACGGTACCTCTATAATTTGTAATGGCACCAAGGGACTCTGAAAATGAGGCTGCGGACTGGTTACCTAGCACACGGGACAAGAGTAACAATACCGTTTAACTTATTCATAGACCCATAGCCAGTAAAACCGTTGTAGAATTCTGTCTAGGGTTTTCTTTGGTCCCAAATGTCCCCCTAGTACATGCGCATGCGCTAAGTCCATTACCAACCTCCGATATGACTGCGGTACCAGCAATTGCTCGACAATTTCCCCATGTATTTTTTAAACCCCATACAGCAAATCTTGGTTCAGCTCAAATCGGGTAAATACTTTAGCTGCCCTGGGGTGTTGGGGTTCCCCATTGACAACCAGTACATTTTCCCTGGCTCGAGTCAACGTAGGGTCCCGTAGTTGCGCGGTACCAAAATTGTCACCTGCCACATTTAAGTATGACAATTCTGGTCCCGGTGGCAAATCTTCCATCTCCCCACCTAACACTTCTATAGGAGAGGGGTTTTCCTCCTCCACCGAAGGCAAAGGTACTCCTACCGCCAGTACATCTTCCTCTGGGCCACCAGGTTCATGCCCGATTTCTGGAGAATGCAACCTGTTTGCCACTGGTGCCGACGACTGTTCTGTGGGAGGGGTAATTACAGGCCAAAGCACATAAAATAACATAAAATCTCTCCCCATTATTAATGCTAATTAACCACCACCCCCACCTCGTGTCACCTCCTCCCCGCTGGCGTGTTTATCATCACCAGGGTGGTAGGATAATGTTTGAAGTCACCATGTATACACAACACACCCATTTTCCCAGCAGTATACTCGCTGATTTTGACGTGGCTGGCTCGTATTAGGGTCACTCACGAGACTCCCTGAGTCCACTAGAGCCACAGCAGGGTTACCCTCCACCTGCACTTTACACAAATGGTTCATATTGGGTCCCTCTGGTTTGACCACTGCACACATGTGTTCTGCATAGTGAGACTGATAGTAGCCAAAGTTGTTGTCCATGGGCTCTGTCAGGTGGGGGCAAACAGCTCTCACATGTCCTAGTTGTTGGCACCGCCAACAGATTATGGGGCCCCTTTCGTTCCCCGACCCGTCCTGGGCGGCCCTCCGAGTCTCTGCTCGCCGAGCTGTGGGTGAAGGTTTGTGGAATTTACTTGGTACCTTCCGGGTAATCTCTCCCTGTATCTTCTTGGTAGCCCCATATCTTTCAATGAGGTCTACCATTTGGAGACCATCAGTAGGGGCTGCCTGTCCAAGCCATGTTTGAAGGGTGTGTGGCAAATTTCTCAAGAATTTATCAGTCACTATACGATCCAGCATAGCGCGGGGTGACAACACCTCCGGCTGCAACCACTTTTCTATCAGGTGTATCAAGTCATAATACTGTGACCGAGCTGGCTCGGAAGGGGAAAAGTTCCACTGGTGTACCCGCTGTGCCCGGACCAAAACATTTACCCCAAGACGTGCAAGTATCTCACCCTTGACGCTCTCATAGTCCTCCTGTTGCTCGGGGGGTAGGTCCCTAGAGGCTTTTGCGGGTCCTGAATTAAAAAAACGGAGCCACGATCTCGGCCCACTGGTACCGGGGCAGTCTCTCCCTTTTAGCCACGCTTTCCAACATCTCCAGGTACACCTCGACGTCATCTGATTGCTCCATCTTTCGGATCGCTGTACGCACCGCTTCCCGGACATCCTGCCATCCCCGGGCAGCTCCTGCTGTCTGCGGCGCTGTGATGTGCTGCATCACTAGACTATTGGTTTCCTGTTGCTGTTGATTAAATATATTTAATATATATATATATATATATATATATCTCTGCTGCTGCTCCATAGCCTGCTGCTGTATAGCCTGCTGCTGCTCCATAGCCTGCTGCTGTATAGCCTGCTGCTGCTGCATAGCCTGCTGTTGCTGCTGCATGGCCTCCTCCAGCATTTTTACTGTGTTCTCCATCTTGGGACAGTTATCCACCGGGTTTTGCATCACTTTCTTTACCTAGGACATTTACTGTCATGCAGGAAAAAACAGCCTGACCTCACGGCGTTGCCCGCATTGAAGCCACCAATTGTAGGGATCCGCTCTGGTAGGCAGGGCTGGGCCGCAGTAATGAGGCAAACACACCGCCTTTAACTTCAAATTTCAGTGGTTTTAATCATGAGTTCAAGAAAAAGTCCAGATAACAAAATAAAAACAGAACATAAATCACCACAGTTTGGAGAACCACTGGTGCCAGACTCACCCTTGCTTGGGACGGGCTTAACTAAGCGGCTGCAGATCAGCAGAGACCGCCAGGTCCCATTCCGGGTGGTCTGGTACTTGCTTCCTGGTGCACACTGGCACACAGTAACAAAACAATCTTCCAGGCTGACTCCAGCCAAAATCCTTCCTTCCACACACCAACTACAACAGCTCCTTGTTTTATAGGCCTACTCCACACCCTCAGGTGAGGTACACATCAGATGACCAGATCACGTGACTATGACCTTATCACAGGTCCTTGTGATCATGGAAAATCCGGAGCAAACTTCAGTCTGCTAGAAGAAATATATCTCACATCCAGCAAGATCCCCTTTGGTGTACCACAGCGGCAAGAAGTCTCCTGTTCCCTACACATGCACAGAAAAACCCATGTCGAACATGCTCCAAATAGGGAAGAGCCGTCACCCTGATTGTTATGCTTAAAACAGGAAAGATTTAAGTTTTCAAGGGCTAAAATGAAACATTTTTATAAGAAATATGGACAAATATTAATTTGTCATCACAGCGCATATCTGCACATGGCTAGTAGAAATGGTAACAAAAAATAAAATATAGTGTTTACTTTTTTAAATTAATGCATAAAAATACATTTCATAATTATCAATTAATGCTTCTTAAGGAACGTTATCTGTACCTGTAAGATAATGCAGTCAATGGATGTACGAATCATAAACATCATCATCATCATCATCCTCACGAGTTTTATTAATGACAGACATAATAAAATACACAGAGTGAGGACAACTGTAACTTCACACACCATATATGAAATGGCCATCATGTAAACCTGGTAATAATGCGCAATAATAAATAATTACACCAAGAAAGTGCATCATGCATACAAACAATAGGTAGTTAGACCTGCAAGTGCTGTTGAAACAACCACAACAGATTTAAATTAATAATGCTATATAGCTATCACAGTGCATAGTTACTCATGGACAATGTCGATCTAATACTGTAACTCAATAAAGGCAGCGTCACCCATCATGCTTGTTTGTCTTGTAGATTGTTGAAGAGGGTTTTTTTTTTTTTTTTTGAAAGTTCCTTTTTATTTAGATTTTCAAAAAAAAAAAGGTGCTATGTACGGCTTCCACCGGCGGAGGTACCTCAGAATCTTTGTGCGCTTCTCCGGCGCACGCAAGCCTTTGACATTCCAGGAGATGATCTTCATGTTGAATGGGCGGCAGAAAAATTAAGAGTGTGCTGGAGGAGACGGTGTACCCTCTTATGGCCGTCGTTGGCACCAACCTGCGAGGAAAGGAGGAAGCAGCACCACAATATCAAATACCTAATCAAGATATATTGACAATTCCAGGATTAATTATTGGAGAGAGGTCCCTTGCTACCCTTTTCTAGTAACTCTTGTTTACCAATAAACCGCTGTAAGCGGTCGTAGTCTCTCCACCACTACCTGTGTTTATGTGACTTCCTTTTTTCTAACCTGTGAGGAGATTACCCCATCCTCTCAGGCTATTCAGTGTACCCCCCATGTGTCCAAAGCATGAAACCCCAATAGCCTGCTTCACTTATTGTCCCTCCATATGTAATGTTTAACTCATTTGTCCCACGTTTATCAAGACCCCCACTCTCATGAGAGATCTTCAACATCTAATATCAATTAACTAATTTAACCATCTAAAATTGCAGCAAAACTATCATGCTTTAGCATAGGTATGAAGGAACTCCAATAGAAACGGCTCAAACAGCAAATATATCTCATATGTCATTTAACGTGGAGAGAATCTCTTTCATCTTTCCTGATCTCCTTCATGAACTGCCATCTTGTCGTCGTCTGCGTGGGGAGAACCTGGAACTGCATCGCTGTACTTCCCTATCACTTTGTTGATTTCGTTCCAAGGCTGCTTCGGCTTGTTCTGGTGTGTCATTAATGACATATGTCCCGTCAGATCTTTGGAACCGCTAACGCGCTGGGAATGTTGTGCAAATTAAACTGAACGCCCTCCTCTTCTTGGACACCGATACTGAGAAGTCATCAAAGAGCAGAATCTCATAGCCATGGAGTAGCACTGGGCGCCTCGCTTCTCTGAATGGCCGTAACAATGAAACTTTGTCGTTATAATGTAACAGCTTAATTATTACTTGCCGTGGTCTGTACATCGTTGGTTTTGATGCCTCCCCTCGCCTGTTGTTGTTTTGCGGCGGTCCCACACGATGTGCACGTTACACACGACAGTAGTAGTTAAGTCACAATATTTTCGGTAGATCATTCTCACAGATGGATTGTAAGTCTGCTGATTTAAAACGATTCAGGCAGTCCGACGAGACGTAAATTGCTTTGTCTCGAGCGATTTTCCAAGTCCTCTGTTTTGTCTATCAAATTTTGTAACTTCTGCTGAAGGTTCTGTTCTCTGTATTGGCCAAGTTGCTTCTCCTGTTGTAGCAGCACCACATCCTGTTGCAGCTTGGTAATTGCAATGGTATTCAGGTGTACAGACTTTTGTATGGAAGACAATGACGATTGCAATGCCGACTCCAGCAGCTTCTGAATGTCTGGTAAGAGAAGGGCTTTGACCTCTCTTCAGCCATTTTCTGCGAATCAAATTCCTGAGGAACTCTCAGGTCACATGGTGCTTCTGATAATAGCTCTTGCTGCATGTCTATGGCAGCGCTCAGCCTCTTTCCTCTTTGTCTCCTCCATGCGCCATCTTGTCCTTCTGCTTCAGTTGGATAGGTAAACCGTTCGGGTCTGTTGTGAACTCCGTAGCAAGTAGCGCTCCATAAATTATGTCCCCACGAATATAAAAGGTGTCAGTGTTCCCGGGGGTGGTTTTACTGCTCTCCTATGGGCCCGATATGCTTGGATGCCTGGGAGGAATTCAGGAGCATCTCCAAACTCCCTCCTCACATGTCAGCGCAGGAAACAGAAGAGGGAACGTGCTTGTTTTGTTGCTCATAGGTGGAGTTGTATACAGTAAATGATTACTGCTGTCGTATTTTTGGCGTCCCTAGGCAGAATAAGGCTGCGTAACGTCACATTTTAGAGAGAGTCATATAATAGACACACGCTACCCTACCCGTGACACAAGGAAGGTAGTGTTGCCGGATAAAGCCTTGCGCAACCAGGCATGCCCCTGGAAAATTCAACCCACAATGGTCCTTATACTATTTGTTCTGGCACTTCACTAACAGTATACTTAAATTCAGACACTTAAATTAAAGTGACCAAAAAGAAGAGTTCCAAGAAAAATCATAATGAAAATATACAAATTTTATTCATCACCGAAACATATTATAATAACAAATACAATTAAAAAACACCCAATTCCAAAAGAGGAAACTAGATGGCTGCTCATTATACTTGGACTAATGCACCATATATAACTGCATATGTCCCTTGAAATGCCATATAAATTATGCCATAATAGCGATAAAATAGCAAGTAAATCACATATACATTCCCCAGGAATTAATCAGCTGCCTAATGACAGCCCAAGCTCCGTCATATATTTTATGCCACAATAGCAGTGGAACAGTACTGGAATAACCAGGAATAAATTAGCAGCCTAGTGACAGCCCATATAACTGCATATGTCCCTTAAAATGCCATATATATTATGCCATAATAGCGATAGAAATAGCAAGTAAATCACATATACATTCCCCAGGAATTAATCAGCTGCCTAGTGACAGCCCAAGCTCCGCCATATATATTATGCCATAATAGCAATAGAACAGCAAGTAAATCACATATACATTACCCAGGAATAGACTAGCAGCCTAGTGACAGCCCAAGCTCCGCAGCCAACAGTCTCCCCCTCACCCCGACGTACGTTTCGCTGTCCCGCTTCTTCCGGGGGCGTACTAGAGGTGGGTACTGAGGGGTTTATAAATGAGTCCCGTACCTATCAGAGCGCTGCATTCATATGCGTCATACATCATATTAGATTGAAGGCAGCCGTCAGCTTCGAACGGCGCATAGAGCTCTCATCGCTTCCTGATTACAAATGTCATTTCCGGTCATGCGCCCACTGGAACGCTTGCTGAACCTCAAGCTACTCCAGTTCTGAGCACTTCCGGAAATGTGAAGGAAGGACTAAAGCGCATGCGCACAGAGCAGATCGGCCTTCCCTTCAATCATCAATTAATTCTACCATAAGACCTGCTATACCTGTGATAATTTTTAACAACCACTATCAATATGCCTGCAAGATCATATAACCAAACACCAAATTATAATAATATACTACTAAATAACAATAATTGTGCTATTATAATATATATATATATAATTTTTAAATTTTTAAATTATATCTACTCTAAAAATAACTGTGCATTAAACCATGAATAAATAAGCTTAAACAACTTATAATATTCTAAACATGTGATAAATAACAATAATATAAATTATATCCCATATAGTACAAAAATATTAAAAATTATATCCCAAAAACTACAAAACAGGCAAACGTTGATCTTCTATTTCACTCCAGTTCTTCTAGGCTTATCAATTCTTTCTTATCACCAGGAGATTATTCCAGCGCTCAAATTACGTCAGGGATCCACTTTCCACTTTAAAAACCGTAACTAGAATCTAAAAAACAATTATATTAATACCAACCTAAAAATAAAAAACAATCCCCTAATTACCCATAAAAAGCTAAGAACTATAATAGAACAATAGATTTCACAGAAATGATGAAAACCCCAAATTTTCATTGAGGCCTTGCGGAGCCATCGTACCCAACCTGTAGATCCACCTACTCTCGCATTGTGCCAAGATTTTACCCAAGTCTCCTCCCCGTATACCCAAGGAAATCTGGTCTATAGCTTTAATTTTGAGCTCCCTTGCATTACAATTATGAAAATCCTTGAAATGTCGTGGCAAGGTTTTCAACTGTGAGGGGTCATCACATGTAGCTGCTCTTGTAATGTCTCTCACGTGCTCCCTTACTCTAATCTTTAACTCTCTTGTTGTTAGTCCTATATAAATCTTATCACAAGGACATTGCGCATGGTAGATTACTCCTTGAGACGAGCACGTGAGACTCTTGCGAATGTCATACACTTTAGACCCATCAAAATTAGAAAATCTTGTTCCTTTAATTAAATTCAAACAGCCTTTACAGAATCCACAAGGATAGAATCCCTTACGGCCAGAATTCTGAGCTCTAATATTCCATCTCTCAGGAGAGTCATAATGACTTCTTACAATAAGATCCTTAAAGTTAGTTGAACGTTTCGCCACGAAAGAGGGAGTAGTGGGTAGAATACTTTTGAGTATTGGATCCACTCTCAAAACCCCCCAATGTTTTCGAACAATATCTGTTAAATCTTTCCACTGTGTGTTGTAGGTCGTAATAAACCTTACCTGTTCTTTACCTTTGTTAGCAATTTCTCGCTTTCCATATAGGAGTTGATCACGTGTAGTTCTTTTAGCCCTCATATATCCTTTTTTAATACAGCGCTGACTGTATCCTCTATCTTGAAATCTACGTGTCAGCTCCTTGGCTTGATTTTCAAATAAACTTTCATTGGAACATATTCTTTTAATACGTAGAAATTGACTTATGGGGATACTCTTAATTGTCGATCCAAGATGGGAAGAATCTGCCCGCAATAACGTATTGGTGGCTGTGGGTTTTCTAAAAACATCTGTGAGCAATCTACCATCAGGAGCTGCCACAATTTTGATATCCAAGAAGTCCAAGGATCTACCATAATGAAAGGTGAGTTTGACATTAATGTCATTGATATTTAAAGCTTCCATAAATTGATTCAATTCTCCAACTGTACCCTCCCAGAGAAAAAAGACATCGTCTATATATCTCATCCAGTTGTGAACTTTGTTCACACCCTGGATGAGATCTCCCTGAAATAGATCCCTTTCCCAGGCGCCCAGAAATAAGTTAGCATAGGCGGGGGCACAAGAGGCCCCCATTGCCGTACCCTGTGTCTGCAAGAAAATTGAGTTATCAAATGTAAATACATTATGATGTAAAATAAACTCTAACAGAATCAAAATCAGGTCAGCAGTAGGGGGACTCACATTACTGGTCTGTAGAAACCATCTTGTGGCTGCCAACCCATCAGAATGTCTTATAGAGGTGTATAACGCTTCCACATCGGCTGTTACCATCATCATATCACCTTCAAGGTGAATTTGGTCTAACCGTTGAAGGGCCGATGTGGTATCTTTAATATAAGATGGTAAAGTACATACTATGGGTTTTAGAAAAAATTCCACAATATTAGAGATGGTCTCACATAGTCCCCCATTTCCTGCCACTATAGGGCGACCTGGGGGATCCATGGGGTTCTTATGTAATTTAGGAATAATGTAGAAGGTGGGCAATTTCGGTTGTAAATTCCTCACATTATCCAATAATTTTTTTGTTATAATTCCTTCTTCAAATGCTTTCTCTAGAATTGAAATCAGTTCCAACTGAAATGAAGAAACTGGATTATGTGTCAATCTGCGGTAGCATGCTCTCTCATCCAACAGTTTGTATGCTTGTTTCTCGTACATCTGGTACGGCCATACAACCAGATTACCCCTTTATCCGATTGCTTAAAAATTACATCTTTCCAAGTTCTTAATTCATTAAGTGCCCGTCTTTCCTCCCCAGATATATTAGAAAACTGTCTCCCATCGGTAGCCAGCTGTTCAATATCCTGTGATACTAATTTAGTAAAGACATCCACCGCCGGGCATAGCCCCAACGGTGGAAACTTTTTGGATTTATCATATAAGTGGTTAGGAATATTACTTACCACTAAAGGATTACTCTCTTCCTCAAGAGATTCCAAAGCTTCAAGAGCTCTTTGCTCATCTGGGGAGGAAAGATCCTCACCATTATCAATTTTTTGATGTAACTTTTTGAGGATTAGTTTCCTGGAAAAAAGATGCGTATCCTTGATGGCTAAGAACGGATCTATACGGGAAGAAGGGGAGAAAGTTAGTCCTCTTTCCAACATATCTAACTGTATGGATGATAGAACACGCCCAGACAGATTAACCACCTTAAAATGATCTTGGTCCTTTTGTCGTTTACTTTTATTAAACATCTCTGGAAAGTGTTTTCTTCTCGTATCTTTCCTCAAATTGAAGTCCCTACGCTCCTCAACATCACTTGTGGACGCATGACTCTCAGATCCTGAAACACTTGGGGTAATAGACATTTCCCTTGATTTCCTTCTTTTTGTACCTTTATTTTTCCTCTGTTGCCACTTAAAGACCTGATCAGAATCATAGTCGTTTTTATCACGTTGAAATTTATTCAATTTCAATTGGCTAACTCATTTATAAACCCCTCAGTACCCACCTCTAGTACGCCCCCGGAAGAAGCGGGACAGCGAAACGTACGTCGGGGTGAGGGGGAGACTGTTGGCTGCGGAGCTTGGGCTGTCACTAGGCTGCTAGTCTATTCCTGGGTAATGTATATGTGATTTACTTGCTGTTCTATTGCTATTATGGCATAATATATATGGCGGAGCTTGGGCTGTCACTAGGCAGCTGATTAATTCCTGGGGAATGTATATGTGATTTACTTGCTATTTCTATCGCTATTATGGCATAATATATATGGCATTTTAAGGGACATATGCAGTTATATGGGCTGTCACTAGGCTGCTAATTTATTCCTGGTTATTCCAGTGCTGTTCCACTGCTATTGTGGCATAAAATATATGACGGAGCTTGGGCTGTCATTAGGCAGCTGATTAATTCCTGGGGAATGTATATGTGATTTACTTGCTATTTTATCGCTATTATGGCATAATTTATATGGCATTTCAAGGGACATATGCAGTTATATATGGTGCATTAGTCCAAGTATAATGAGCAGCCATCTAGTTTCCTCTTTTGGAATTGGGTGTTTTTTAATTGTATTTGTTATTATAATATGTTTCGGTGATGAATAAAATTTGTATATTTTCATTATGATTTTTCTTGGAACTCTTCTTTTTGGTCACTTTAATTTAAGTGTCTGAATTTAAGTATACTGTTAGTGAAGTGCCAGAACAAATAGTATAAGGACCATTGTGGGTTGAATTTAAGTCTTTACTGTAGTATTACAGTTGGTCTAATAATATGTAGAATACCAGTAAAATATTCCTGGTGTTATAATATGAATATAATGAGATTTTGCTGTTTTTTAAACAGACCATTTATTAAAATGGACCTGAAAGCCAAAGAAAGCTCTTGGCGATCTAAAGCCACAGATATTTTTAATTTTAACACCCATACCATTTCGACTGATGTGTCTAAGAACTATAAGGAAATGATGCAACGATATAGGAGTGTTTTGTACCGCAAAACAAAGCTATGGTGGAATCGTACCTCTTTGGAGAACTATGCTACTAAAAAAAATATTCCAAGAGGTTTAAGAGTACAATTGTATCCTACATTTGATATTCAAGAGGAGGATCTCATTAAGAGATGGGTGACGGCTGCTTCCACATGCTCATTTGAATTTATTCAGGTGTTAATTGATAAAAACACCCTTTCATTAGATGAATTGGACAAAGAATTAGCAGATATACAAGAGCAGCTGCATAAGGATGTTCCAAAAGAGTCCCTTGATAAATGGCTGAAGGAACTGGATAAAGATACAATTAAATGGGAAGATGAGGTTAGCCAATTGAAATTGAATAAATTTCAACGTGATAAAAACGACTATGATTCTGATCAGGTCTTTAAGTGGCAACAGAGGAAAAATAAAGGTACAAAAAGAAGGAAATCAAGGGAAATGTCTATTACCCCAAGTGTTTCAGGATCTGAGAGTCATGCGTCCACAAGTGATGTTGAGGAGCGTAGGGACTTCAATTTGAGGAAAGATACGAGAAGAAAACACTTTCCAGAGATGTTTAATAAAAGTAAACGACAAAAGGACCAAGATCATTTTAAGGTGGTTAATCTGTCTGGGCGTGTTCTATCATCCATACAGTTAGATATGTTGGAAAGAGGACTAACTTTCTCCCCTTCTTCCCGTATAGATCCGTTCTTAGCCATCAAGGATACGCATCTTTTTTCCAGGAAACTAATCCTCAAAAAGTTACATCAAAAAATTGATAATGGTGAGGATCTTTCCTCCCCAGATGAGCAAAGAGCTCTTGAAGCTTTGGAATCTCTTGAGGAAGAGAGTAATCCTTTAGTGGTAAGTAATATTCCTAACCACTTATATGATAAATCCAAAAAGTTTCCACCGTTGGGGCTATGCCCGGCGGTGGATGTCTTTACTAAATTAGTATCACAGGATATTGAACAGCTGGCTACCGATGGGAGACAGTTTTCTAATATATCTGGGGAGGAAAGACGGGCACTTAATGAATTAAGAACTTGGAAAGATGTAATTTTTAAGCAATCGGATAAAGGGGGTAATCTGGTTGTATGGCCGTACCAGATGTACGAGAAACAAGCATACAAACTGTTGGATGAGAGAGCATGCTACCGCAGATTGACACATAATCCAGTTTCTTCATTTCAGTTGGAACTGATTTCAATTCTAGAGAAAGCATTTGAAGAAGGAATTATAACAAAAAAATTATTGGATAATGTGAGGAATTTACAACCGAAATTGCCCACCTTCTACATTATTCCTAAATTACATAAGAACCCCATGGATCCCCCAGGTCGCCCTATAGTGGCAGGAAATGGGGGACTATGTGAGACCATCTCTAATATTGTGGAATTTTTTTCTAAAACCCATAGTATGTACTTTACCATCTTATATTAAAGATACCACATCGGCCCTTCAACGGTTAGACCAAATTCACCTTGAAGGTGATATGATGATGGTAACAGCCGATGTGGAAGCGTTATACACCTCTATAAGACATTCTGATGGGTTGGCAGCCACAAGATGGTTTCTACAGACCAGTAATGTGAGTCCCCCTACTGCTGACCTGATTTTGATTCTGTTAGAGTTTATTTTACATCATAATGTATTTACATTTGATAACTCAATTTTCTTGCAGACACAGGGTACGGCAATGGGGGCCTCTTGTGCCCCCGCCTATGCTAACTTATTTCTGGGCGCCTGGGAAAGGGATCTATTTCAGGGAGATCTCATCCAGGGTGTGAACAAAGTTCACAACTGGATGAGATATATAGACGATGTCTTTTTTCTCTGGGAGGGTACAGTTGGAGAATTGAATCAATTTATGGAAGCTTTAAATATCAATGACATTAATGTCAAACTCACCTTTCATTATGGTAGATCCTTGGACTTCTTGGATATCAAAATTGTGGCAGCTCCTGATGGTAGATTGCTCACAGATGTTTTTAGAAAACCACAGCCACCAATACGTTATTGCGGGCAGATTCTTCCCATCTTGGATCGACAATTAAGAGTATCCCCATAAGTCAATTTCTACGTATTAAAAGAATATGTTCCAATGAAAGTTTATTTGAAAATCAAGCCAAGGAGCTGACACGTAGATTTCAAGATAGAGGATACAGTCAGCGCTGTATTAAAAAAGGATATATGAGGGCTAAAAGAACTACACGTGATCAACTCCTATATGGAAAGCGAGAAATTGCTAACAAAGGTAAAGAACAGGTAAGGTTTATTACGACCTACAACACACAGTGGAAAGATTTAACAGATATTGTTCGAAAACATTGGGGGGTTTTGAGAGTGGATCCAATACTCAAAAGTATTCTACCCACTACTCCCTCTTTCGTGGCGAAACGTTCAACTAACTTTAAGGATCTTATTGTAAGAAGTCATTATGACTCTCCTGAGAGATGGAATATTAGAGCTCAGAATTCTGGCCGTAAGGGATTCTATCCTTGTGGATTCTGTAAAGGCTGTTTGAATTTAATTAAAGGAACAAGATTTTCTAATTTTGATGGGTCTAAAGTGTATGACATTCGCAAGAGTCTCACGTGCTCGTCTCAAGGAGTAATCTACCATGCGCAATGTCCTTGTGATAAGATTTATATAGGACTAACAACAAGAGAGTTAAAGATTAGAGTAAGGGAGCACGTGAGAGACATTACAAGAGCAGCTACATGTGATGACCCCTCACAGTTGAAAACCTTGCCACGACATTTCAAGGATTTTCATAATTGTAATGCAAGGGAGCTCAAAATTAAAGCTATAGACCAGATTTCCTTGGGTATACGGGGAGGAGACTTGGGTAAAATCTTGGCACAATGCGAGAGTAGGTGGATCTACAGGTTGGGTACGATGGCTCCGCAAGGCCTCAATGAAAATTTGGGGTTTTCATCATTTCTGTGAAATCTATTGTTCTATTATAGTTCTTAGCTTTTTATGGGTAATTAGGGGATTGTTTTTTTATTTTTAGGTTGGTATTAATATAATTGTTTTTTAGATTCTAGTTACGGTTTTTAAAGTGGAAAGTGGATCCCTGACGTAATTTGAGCGCTGGAATAATCTCCTGGTGATAAGAAAGAATTGATAAGCCTAGAAGAACTGGAGTGAAATAGAAGATCAACGTTTGCCTGTTTTGTAGTTTTTGGGATATAATTTTTAATATTTTTGTACTATATGGGATATAATTTATATTATTGTTATTTATCACATGTTTAGAATATTATAAGTTGTTTAAGCTTATTTATTCATGGTTTAATGCACAGTTATTTTTAGAGTAGATATAATTTAAAAATTTAAAAATTATATATATATATTATAATAGCACAATTATTGTTATTTAGTAGTATATTATTATAATTTGGTGTTTGGTTATATGATCTTGCAGGCATATTGATAGTGGTTGTTAAAAATTATCACAGGTATAGCAGGTCTTATGGTAGAATTAATTGATGATTGAAGGGAAGGCCGATCTGCTCTGTGCGCATGCGCTTTAGTCCTTCCTTCACATTTCCGGAAGTGCTCAGAACTGGAGTAGCTTGCGGTTCAGCAAGCGTTCCAGTGGGCGCATGACCGGAAATGACATTTGTAATCAGGAAGCGATGAGAGCTCTATGCGCCGTTCGAAGCTGACGGCTGCCTTCAATCTAATATGATGTATGACGCATATGAATGCAGCGCTCTGATAGGTACGGGACTCATTTATAAACCCCTCAGTACCCACCTCTAGTACGCCCCCGGAAGAAGCGGGACAGCGAAACGTACGTCGGGGTGAGGGGGAGACTGTTGGCTGCGGAGCTTGGGCTGTCACTAGGCTGCTAGTCTATTCCTGGGTAATGTATATGTGATTTACTTGCTGTTCTATTGCTATTATGGCATAATATATATGGCGGAGCTTGGGCTGTCACTAGGCAGCTGATTAATTCCTGGGGAATGTATATGTGATTTACTTGCTATTTCTATCGCTATTATGGCATAATATATATGGCATTTTAAGGGACATATGCAGTTATATGGGCTGTCACTAGGCTGCTAATTTATTCCTGGTTATTCCAGTGCTGTTCCACTGCTATTGTGGCATAAAATATATGACGGAGCTTGGGCTGTCATTAGGCAGCTGATTAATTCCTGGGGAATGTATATGTGATTTACTTGCTATTTTATCGCTATTATGGCATAATTTATATGGCATTTCAAGGGACATATGCAGTTATATATGGTGCATTAGTCCAAGTATAATGAGCAGCCATCTAGTTTCCTCTTTTGGAATTGGGTGTTTTTTAATTGTATTTGTTATTATAATATGTTTCGGTGATGAATAAAATTTGTATATTTTCATTATGATTTTTCTTGGAACTCTTCTTTTTGGTCACTTTAATTTAAGTGTCTGAATTTAAGTATAATGCCCCTGGAAAATGACTGCTGCTGCAGGCTAAACTCAACACGGACAAATACTGTTGTAATTTAAAACTTTTGTGACAGCAAGAACGCAAGGATTAAAAATTCATACTTTTACAGATTACAAGTACAGGAATCTCTGTCCAAAATAAGAATATGATGAAGAAGATGAAGATGAAGTAGAATATGAAGAAGAATAATAGTTGAATAAGAACAATATGAGTAATGTTAACAAAAAGATGAATAGGAATAAGTTTAAAAAGAAGATAAAGAAGGTGAAGATGAAGAATAATTTGATGAAAAAGATGATGCTGCTGAAGATTATGAAGGAGAAAGTGTGGCAAAAGTTAAAAAGGTGAAGAGCATGGAAGTTGTGAAACATACATATTTGCCAAAATAGAAAAAAGGTTAACAACATTGTCAATTTCTTCGTCAATCCGAACATCTTTAAAAAAAAAAATATTAATGCTATTCCATTTGATTGGGTTAAACATCTATGCCTTTAATGTCTCCTCAACCTCCCCCAATACATTCTACATTACTCTTTGTTGTTTTCCTTCATGTACAATTAACCAACAAGGCAAGAATGGGCTTTTTTTAATTTCGATATTTTGTTCCCACAGACTTACATTGGATTTCCGGTATCGGTATCGGGTATCGCCGATATTTTTTGGGTATCGGCGATACCATTCTGATTCCGATACTTTTGAATATCGGAAAGTATCGCTCAACTCTAGTGGTAATGTGTGGGGACGGAGCCTCGTGTGGTAATGTGGGGGGACGGAGCCTCGTGTGTTAATGTGAGGGAACGGAGCCTCGTGTGGTAATGTGTGGGGACAGAGCCTCGTGAGGTAATGTGTGGGGACAGAGCCTCATGTGGTAATGTGTAGGGACGGAGCCTCGTGTGGTAATGTGTGGGGACGGAGCCTCGTGTGGTAATGTGTGGGGACAGAGCCTCGTATGGTAATGTGTGGGGACGGAGCCTCGTGTGGTAATGTGGGGGGACGGAGCCTCGTGTGGTAATGTGTGGGGATGGAGCCTCGTGTGGTAATGTGTAGGGACGGAGCCTCGTGTGGTAATGTGTGGGGACGGAGCCTCGTGTGGTAATGTGTGGGGATGGAGCCTCGTGTGGTAATGTGTGGGGACGGAGCCTCGTGTGGTAAAGTGTGGGAACGGAGCCTCGTGTGGTAATGTGTGGGGACGGAGCCTCGTGTGGTAATGTGGGGGAGAGGAGCCTCGTGTGGTAATGTGGGGGGACGGAGCCTCGTGTGGAAATGTGTGGGGATGGAGCCTCGTGTGGTAATGTGTGGGGACGGAGTCTCGTGTAGTAATGTGTGGGGACGGAGCCTCGTGTGGTAATGTGGGGGGACGGAGCCTCGTGTGGTAATGTGTGGGGACAGAACCTCGTGTGGTAATGTGTAGGGACGGAGCCTCGTTTGGTAATGTGTGGGGACGGAGCCTTGTGTGGTAATGTGGGGGGACGGAGCCTCGTGTGGTAATGTGTGGGGACAGAACCTCGTGTGGTAATGTGTAGGGACGGAGCCTCGTGTGGTAATGTGTGGGGACAGAACCTCGTGTGGTAATGTGGGGGGACGGAGCCTCGTGTGTTAATGTGGGGCAACGGAGCCTCGTGTGGTAATGTGTGGGACAGAACCTCGTGTGGTAATGTGTAGGGACGGAGCCTCGTGTGGTAATGTGTGGGGACAGAACCTCGTGTGGCAATGTGTGGGGACGGAGTCTTGTGTGGTAATGTGTGGGGACGGAGCCTTGTGTGGTAATGTGGGGGGACGGAGCCTCGTGTGGTAATGTGTGGGGACGGAGCCTCGTGTGGTAATGTGTGGGGACAGAGTCTTGTGTGGTAATGTGTGGGGACGGAGTCTCGTGTGGTAATGTGGGGGGATGGAGCCTCGTGTGTTAATGTGGGGCAACGGAGCCTCGTGTGGTAATGTGTGGGGACAGAGCCTCGTGAGGTAATGTGTGGGGACAGAGCCTCGTGTGGTAATGTGTGGGGACGGAGCCTCGTGTGGTAATGTGTGGGGACGGAGCCTCATGTGGTAATGTGTGGGGACAGAACCTCGTGTGGTAATGTGTGGGGACGGAGCCTCGTATGGTAATGTGGGGGGACGGAGCCTCATGTGGTAATGTGGGAGGGCGGGATTAATTGTGGTAATGTGGTGGGGGGATGGGATTATGTGTGGTAATGTGGTGGGGGCAGGATTATGTGTGGTAATGTGGTGGGGGCGGG
>JARQOD010002735.1:62799-73811 GCA_033576555.1 Oophaga sylvatica | reverse complement strand
AAATGATAATAATAAATAAAATAATATTGAAATATGCCAGAAATGAGCCAGAAGGGACCAGAAGGTACATCTAAACTTTGTTTAAATTTACTAAATTTCTTTGTTAGCTCCACAATTACTTTTACCATGCTGACATTTGCTCTAACGGTTTTGCCTCCATTACTCCTAACTCTCCTTCGCTATCCACAGACCCCAGCACTCTCTAACCAAGTAATAATCTCTCCTTTCCTCTTGACCCCCACCTGACCTCCTCTGCTGACCTGCTCCTCAACCTCAGATCTCTCCTAATAATACACAAAACAAATCACCCACTCTCCTTCTCCCACCTGCTCTGCCTCTCTCTGCTTCTCCTCACTGCTGGCGACATATCTCCTAATCCTGGATCCCCACAGCTCATACCTTCCATTATTACCCCCTTCTACCGCTCCCAATCCAATATAAATACCCAAAATCTTTCCAACCTCAAATCCGTGCCCTTGACGCCCGCCACTCAGCTCCCTCTCTGGATCACTCTGGATTGCCTGCTCCGTCTGCAATAAACTCCATGTGATTCATGACCTCTTTACCTCTCAAAATTTTTCCTTCCTTGGCCTCACTGAAACATGGCTGACACCCTCCGACACCACCTCCCCTGCTGCGCTATGCTATGGCGGCCTCCACTTCACCCACACTCCTCGCCCTGGCAACAGACATGGTGGAGGAGTGGGACTTCTCCTTTCTCCCAACTGCACCTATAACCCAATCCCACCTCTTCCCTCCTTTGTCCTCCCCTCTTTCGAAGTCCACTCTGTCCGCATCTACTCTCCCTACAACCTCCAAGTGGCTGTCATATACCGACCTCCAGGCCCAACCACTGCCTTCATGGACCAATTCTCTACATGGCTTTTTCACTTTCTCTCTGCTGACATTCCCACCATCATCATGGGTGACTTCAACATCCCCACTGACACCCACCAGTCGGCAGCTTCTAAACTCCTGGCCCTTACTTCATCCTTTGGACTTACACAGAGGTCCTCTTCAGCCACCCACACAGACGGACACACATTAGACCTGCTCTTCACCCGCCTCTGCTCCCTATCTAACTTCACAACCTCCCCTCTCCCTCTATCTGACCATCATCTACTCTCTTTCTCATCCCTGTCCTCCTCACCTGTCACCCATGTCCAGCAACATGCGCACCCCCGCAGAAACCTTGCACATCTAGACACTCACACACTCTCTGACTCTATCCTACCACTGTCCTCCATGTCTTCACTCCACGACACAGACACTGCCACTAGTTTCTACAATGCCACTCTTGCATCAGCCATCAACTCGGTCGCCCCTGTCATGCATAACAGAGTGCGACAAATCAATAGACAACCCTGGCACAATAACACCACTAAAAAGCTTCGGCAAGCATCCAGAATTGCTGAACGGCGCTGGAAGAAAACGCATTCACAAGACGACTTCACTGCACTCAAACAAGCAACACTTGTATTCAAATCAGCTCTCACCTCTGCTAAACAGGCCTACTTCACAACCCTCGTATCTTCCTTATCCCACAACCCCAAACAATTGTTCAATACTTTTAACTCCCTCCTCCGCCCACCACTGCCCCCTCCTACCTTCCTCACCTCTGCTGAGGACTTTGCCATGCACTTCAAAAATAAGATAGACCAAACACGGCAAGTCTTTATTAGTCAACCACCACAACCTCTTTGTATATCTGACCAATGCCCTAACCCCATAACCTCCTTATCCAACAACACGGAGGGGAGGTTTGCTCATCTTCTCTCCAAATTACACCTCACCACTTGTGCACTTGACCCCATCCCACCTCCTCCCCAATCTAACCACCACTGTCTATCAGCCATATCCTCCTTCTTCTCCTCCCGCTTCCTCAAACTCAATGTGGACAAATCTGAACTGATCATCTTTCCCCCATCTCACAGATCTTCCTTACCTGACCTATCTATAACAATTGACAACACCACGCTTTCCCCTGTACCGGAAGTCCTCTGCCTTGGAGTAACCCTTGACTCTGAACTGTCTTTCAAACCGCAAATCCAAACTCTCTCCACCTCCTGTCACCTCCAGCTCAAAAATATTTCCAGAATCCGTCCCTTCCTCAACCCTCACTCTACTAAAATGCTTGTGCATACCCTCATCATCTCCCGCCTCGACTACTGCAATATCCTTTTCTGTGGCCTCCCTACTAACACCCTCGCACCTCTCCAGTCCATCCTTAACTCTGCTGCCCGACTAATTCACCTCTCTCCTCGCTACTCCTCCGCTTCTCCCCTCTGCAAATCTCTCCACTGGCTCCCACTCCCTCAGCGTATGCAATTCAAATTACTAATACTAACCTACAAGGCCATCTATAACCTGTCTGCGCCATATATCTCTGAACTAATCTCCCGATATCTTCCCTCATGTAATCTCCGATCCTCCCAAGACCTCCTTCTCTCCTCCACACTTATTCGCTCCTCACCCAACCGCCTCCAAGACTTCTCCCGAATATCCCCCATCCTCTGGAATTCTTTGCCCCAACACGTCCGACTATCAACCACACTCGGATCCTTCAGACGGAACCTGAAAACCCACCTCTTCAGGAAAGCCTAAAGCCTGCAATGACCCCGCTGCCTCCTCACCACTACCGGAGATATCGACTCACCATCACTGGAGCTGCTGCAACCCCCCAACCTGCTGTCTCCGTCCTCACAATCCTGTAGAATGTAAGCCCGAAAGGGTTGGGTTCTCTCTTCCCTCTATATCGGTCTGTCATTGTTAGTTTGTTTACCGTAAGTGTTATCTGTAATTTGTATGTAACCCCTTCTCATGTACAGCACCATGGAATCAATGGCGCTATAGAAATATTAATAATAATAAATCCACAAAATCCTGGAAAATATAGTTCATGAAAGATTGGAAGACAGAAGGGGCATTAGTGAGCCCAAAAGGTATCACTAGGTACTCAAAATGCCCCTCAGGGGTATTAAACGCCGTCTTCCATTCATCTCCGTGATTGATGCGAATAAGATTATACGCCCCCCTAAAGTCAAGCTTGGTAAACCAACTGGCACCTTTCACTTTGGAGAATAAATCGGAAATCAAGGGTAAGGTATACTGATATTTAACAGTGATCTTATTAAGGAGACGATAGTCAATACACGGCCTCAATGAACCATCCTTTTTGGCCACAAAAAAAAAAACGGCACCTAAAGGTGAAAAGGATGGTCTGATATGACCCTTCTCCAATGACTCTTTGACATAAGATTGCATAGCATCATGCTCAGGTACCGATAAATTAAAGAGCCGACCCTTGGGAAATTTACACCCGGGCACCAATTCAATTGCGCAATCATAACTCCTATGAGGAGGTAAGGACGCAGACTTACTCTCACTAAACACATCAGAAAAATCAGTCTGGGACATCTTGAGACTGGGGAGAGGTAGAAAAAACAGGAGCGTCACTACGAACACATTGACAATCCCAACTGACCACAGACACAGACTTCCAATCCAAAACAGGATTATGGGTCTGCAACCAAGGAAAACCCAGTTACAATAATGTCATGTAAATTATGTAAAACCAAAAATTTGCAATTCTCTTGGTGGTCCGGGACTACCTGCATTATCACCTGGGTCCAAAACTGGGGTTTATTCTCCGCCAAAGGGGTAGAATCAATACCCAGCAAATGAATAGGAGTCCGCAGGCAGGGTCGGATTAAGAACATGATGGGCCTGGAGCTGAAGGGGCGGGGCAAGGGGTGGGGCCAAACACAGCAATTCACAAAGGCCAAAATGTAACGTAAAAGATATAAACAAAGTAAATATATGATACATGCCTAATATAAATACAGTGGATATAGAAAGTCTGTTATGGTTATCACGCTGATAGTAACTTATGAGGCAAATAAACAGGGTTATTCACTGAACGCAAAACTGTGTTTTATCGTAAATAAATCAAACTGGTAGAAGAAAATTAAACTACACATTCACTTTTCGTGCTTTTTTGCTTGCAAATTCCTCAATTGTAGAATCAAGATTAAGCTCATTCAGCAATCTATTTTCAATACATAACAGAGAGAGGAAATATGTGTATCTTCGTACCGTGTTAGCCAGTAGATAGAAAAATATTTAGAGTTGAGAGTCCTCAGTGGTTGATACCTTTTAATGGCTAACTGAAAAGATGGTAACAAATTGCAGCTTTCAAGACTACGCAGGTACCATCCAAGAACAATTGAAAACCAAATTACAAGAGCCACCAGAATATCAAGGAATCACCTGCTACATTACAAAGCTAAAGAAGAAAATAACCGGGTGCCTCTAGTGGTCACCTACAATCCAAGTCTGGAGATGCTAAGGGGAGCTGCACGGAAACTACAACCTTTACTACAAAAAGATGCCCGATTACAATCCATATTTCCAGACCCCCCACTACTATGTTTTAGGCAGCCCCCAAATCTAAGAAGCATCATTGTCAGAAGCTCCCTGTCCTCCCCAACAGCTGCAGGAACCTTTCCTTGCAAACAAAAGAAATGCAAAACCTGTCCATTTATAATGACCACGGACAGGATAAAGATCCCCAACTCCCATCAGGACTACAAGATACCAGGTACTTTCAGCTGCATCACATCTAATGTGGTGTACCTAATTATATGTACTAAATGTCCAACTGGGGGTCTGTATGTGGGGGAGACCGGGCAAAAACTGAGAACAAGGATGAATTCTCATCGCCACACAATAAGAGAAAAAAGAATGGATTTACCTGTGGCAAAACACTTTTGTATGCCCGGTCATAGCATGACGATATGAATACTTGTATTAAATCTAACTTCAAATCTAGAGGATAGAAAAGTCTGGGAATATAAACTTATGATGACTTTGAGACTCTTATGCTGGATGATATATCCAGTTTTATGTCTTTCTACAACAATTAAGGAATCTGCTTCCCTGACCTTTTAGGGTCATCACAACACAATACCAGTCCCCAATCAGAGGGTAATAAAACTTTCACTCCTTATCTATGAACTAGTCATATTTATGTTCATCCCTCTGCCATAATGACAGTTCTGCTTCACGTCACTTGTCTTACCTATTGCATTATTCCTGTGTCCTCTTGTGTATATAAATATGTGATTCTTCAGCTTTTGTTTTAGTCTTTGCCTGATGAAGAGACCTGCGTAGTCTCGAAAGCTTGCAATTTGTTACCATCTTTTCAGTTAGCCATTAAAAGGTATCAACCACTGAGGACTCTCAAGTCTAAATATTTTTCTATCTACTGGATAACACGGTACGAAGATACACATCTTTACTGTATCAAAATGGAGGATACCAGAATGTACCGCATCTTTATGGAACTGAAACCACTTCTGAAGAAACGTGCACAAATGGACAGCGACATTTTTTTCTTATCTAAATGCAAAAAGGAGAATCTAATTCCCAAAGGACTCTGGATTACAAACCCAATTCTTCACACCTACAATACCCATTATGCACAAAACCTTTGTCACAGGACTTCTGAAAGACTAAGGAACCATCTTTTGCATGTCTGCTACAGCATAAGGAGTAAAGTCCAAGGACAATTTGAAACTCTGAGGAAAACACTTACAGAAAGCACAGAGCAAAAATTACAACAATACTATAACAAACTACGGACCTTTCTGATTCAAAACAAGGAAAAGAAACTACACAGATTGCGCCTCCATTCCGGACTCTATACAAACAGATACAAAACAAAACCAAAACCTGACAACTCTGACAACCACTCCATTCCAGACACAAAAGCATCTAACTGTGTCATCAATCTCTCAGATTACAAACCCAACAAAGTGGAGCTTGCCGTGCTTTCTAGAGGACTCTCATTTTGTCCTACTAAGGCCCTGGATAAAACCGAACTCTGCAGTGATATGGAACATTTTTTCAGGAGACTGCGCCTGAGGGAATACTTCAATGATACAGAAGATTCAGAAAACACTCGGACTGAAGGAAGAGGGATCCCAACAACCAAGAAGAGGTCAGACTGGACACCTCCACCTGGACGTAACCCTCATTTGGATAAATATATAGACTCATTCAGACATTTGATAAAATCCACCATCATAGCCACCAACAAGAGACAAGCCTCCAACATCAGTGCCCAGGAGAGAAAGGCCATACAGTCTCTGAAAACCAACAAAGAAATCATCATTAAACCTGCTGACAAGGGAGGTGCAATAGTCATGATGAACTCATCAGACTATATGAAGGAAGCAAACAGACAACTTACGGACACACGCTACTACAGAAAACTGGAGTCGGACCCTACACAGGACTATTACAAGGAACTAAGCAAGTTGGTATCTTGTCTGTCTGACAAATCCATAAGAGCTGATGACCTGATACCAGAAAGTCCAAGAACAGGGACATTCTACATGCTTCCCAAAATCCACAAAGCTGGAAATCCAGGGAGGCCGATTATTTCATGTGTGGACACCCTTACTGAGCAAGTATCTGGATGGGTAGAGGGCATTCTTAAACCCCTGGTAAAGGATACACCCAGCTACATTCAGGACACAACTGACCAACTGAATAAACTAGCAGCAATAGGTTCTCTACCAGAAGGAACCATCCTGGCCACCATGGATGTAGAATCTTTGTACTCTAATATCCCACACCAGGATGGATTAAATGCCTGCAAAGTCTTCATGGGAAACACCGGGAATGATGCTGATTCTGTGGTGAAACTCACAAAATTCATCCTCACCCACAATTACTTTGAATTTGACAACAAGATCTATCTTCAGGAGACTGGCACAGCTATGGGAAGTAAAATGGCTCCACAGTATGCAAATCTTTTCATGGCCAAGCTTGAAAGCGAATTTTTGTCCTCATGCCCCATCAGGCCTCGGGCCTACTACCGCTACATTGATGACATTTTAATCATCTGGACGGAGTCTGAACAACAGCTAAAGACGTTCCATGAACAGTTCAATCAATTTCATCCCACCATCAACTTAACACTTAACTACTCCAGCACTGAAATTAACTTTTTAGACACCACCATTAAGCTAAAGAACAATGAAATAGAGACATCCCTGTATCAGAAGCCAATCGACCGTCCAACATACCTTAAATGGGACAGTTTCCATCCAAAACACATAAAAAACTCTATTGTCTACAGCCAAGCCATCAGATACAATCGTATATGTTCCAACCCCATGGATAGAGATGAACACCTTGGTCGCCTCAGAAAGACTTTTTTGAACCAGGGCTACCATCCAAGAACAATTGAAAACCAAATTACAAGAGCCACCAGAATATCAAGGAATCACCTGCTACATTACAAAGCTAAAGAAGAAAATAACCGGGTGCCTCTAGTGGTCACCTACAATCCAAATCTGGAGATGCTAAGGGGAGCTGCACGGAAACTACAACCTTTACTACAAAAAGATGCCCGATTACAATCCATATTTCCAGACCCCCCACTACTATGTTTTAGGCAGCCCCCAAATCTAAGAAGCATCATTGTCAGAAGCTCCCTGTCCTCCCCAACAGCTGCAGGTACCTTTCCTTGCAAACAAAAGAAATGCAAAACCTGTCCATTTATAATGACCACGGACAGGATAAAGATCCCCAACTCCCATCAGGACTACAAGATACCAGGTACTTTCAGCTGCATCACATCTAATGTGGTGTACCTAATTATATACCCCAAGAAACTTTTTGACACTTTTCACTCCCTCCTCAGGCCAAAAGCACAAGCCCCTATCACAGACATTTGTGCTGACGACCTGGCCTCCCACTTTATAGAAAAAATAGATACTATCCGTCAGGAAATCTGCTCTCAACCACCAAGTGCTGTGACTCCCATCCCACCCTGCATTTCCCCTGGCTCACTTTCCACATTTGATCCCATCACAGAAGAAGAAGTCTCCAGACTCCTCTCTTCCTCTCGTCCGACTACATGCACTACCGACCCCATCCCCTCACATCTCCTCCAGTCTCTTTCTCCTGTTGTCACAACTCACCTAACTACAATCCTCAATCTCTCACTCTCCTCTGGCATTTTCCCATCCTCCTTCAAACACTTCATCATTATTCCACTACTAAAGAAACCCGCTCTTGACCCTTCCTGCACAAACAACTACAGACCGGTCTCCAATCTCCCCTTCATCTCCAAACTTTTGGAGCGCCTAGTCTACTCCCGCCTCACCCGTTACCTCTCCACTCACTCCCTCCTAGACCCTTCACAGTCCGGCTTCCGACCCCTACATTCGACTGAAACTGCACTCATCAAAGTGACCAATGACCTTCTGACAGCAAAACGTAACGGCGACCACTCTCTGCTCATTCTACTCGACCTTTCTGCAGCTTTCGACACGGTTGACCACCGTCTCCTACTGTCCAGGCTCCACTCTCTAGGTATTAAGGACACTGTTCTCTCCTGGTTCTCCTCCTATCTTTCTGACCGCTCCTTCAGTGTTTCGTTCTCTGGCTCCACATCATCTCCTCTTCCTCTCACTGTCGGTGTACCCCAGGGCTCAGTCCTTGGCCCCCTTCTCTTCTCTCTCTACACCGCCCCAATTGGACAGACCATCAGCAGATTTGGCTTTCAGTACCATCTTTATGCTGATGACACACAATTATACACGTCATCCCCCGACCTTACCCCCGCTGTACTACAGAACGCCACCGACTGTCTGTCCGCAGTCTCCAACATCATGTCTGCTCTCTATCTGAAACTCAACCTCTCCAAAACTGAACTTCTTCTGCTCCCGCCGTCTACTAACCTCCCTAAATCTGACATTTCCCTCTCAGTGGGCGGCACCATAATAACACCCCGGCAGCAGGCTCGCTGTCTGGGTGTTATGTTTGATACCAATCTCTCATTCACCTCCCATATACAATCTCTTGCCCGCTCTTGCCGCCTACACCTAAAGAACATCTCTAGAATCCGCCCTTTTCTCACCATGGAAACAACAAAAACCCTCACTGTAGCATTGATCCACTCCCGCCTGGACTACTGTAACGCTCTATTACTTGGCCTCCCCATTACTCGACTATCCCCTCTCAGTCCATCCTTAATGCGGCAGCCAGGGTCATCCATCTGGCTAATCGGTACTCGGACGCGTCCGCTCTTCGCCAGTCCTTACACTGGCTGCCCATTCATTATAGGATCCAATTCAAAGTACTTGTTCTCACCCACAAAGCTCTCCACACTGCAGCACCCCCCTACATCTCCTCCCTCATTTCTATCTATCACCCTGCCCGTCCTCTCCACAGTGCAGCACCCCCCTACATCTCCTCCCTCATTTCTATCTATCACCCTGCCCATCCTCTCCACAGTGCAGCCCCCCTACATCTCCTCCCTCATTTCTATCTATCACCCTGCCCGTCCTCTCCACAGTGCAGCACCCCCTTACATCTCCTCCCTCATTTCTATCTATCACCCTGCCCATCCTCTCCACAGTGCAGCACCACCTACATCTCCTCCCTCATTTCTATCTATCGGCCTAACCGACTGCTGCGCTCTGCAAACGACTTTCGACTAACCTCTGCACTAATCCGTACCTCCCACTCCCGACTCCAAGACTTCTCCCGCGCTGCGCCAATTCTCTGGAATGCTCTACCCCAAGAAATTAGGACTATCCACAATTTGCATGGTTTCAGGCGCTCCCTCAAAACACATCTGTTCAGAGCGGCCTATCACATTCACTAATCAAAGTCATTCTATGTGTAAGTGATGTGTGTGTGTGTGTAGCCCATTCACTATCTCCATCCATCCCTCACTCCCTTAAGATGGCTGGACCATCATTGTAAATGCACCATTGTATATACACACCTGTATTTTGTATCTCCCCCACCTCATTGTAGATTGTAAGCTCTCACGAGCAGGGCCGTCTTATTTTGCTTTAATTACTGTATTGTTAACGTTGTTACTTATGACTTGTGTTTTGAAACTGTTAAACTGTAAAGCGCTGCGGAATATGATGGCGCTATATAAATAAAGTATTATATTAAATATATTATTACTTATATGTACTAAATGTCCAACTGGGGGTCTGTATGTGGGGGAGACCGGGCAAAAACTGAGAACAAGGATGAATTCTCATCGCCACACAATAAGAGAAAAAAGAATGGATTTACCTGTGGCAAAACACTTTTGTATGCCCGGTCATAGCATGACGGATATGGAATTACTTGTATTAAAATCTAACTTCAAATCTGAGAAGGATAGAAAAGTCTGGGAATATAAACTTATGATGACCTTTGACACTCTTAGTGCTGGGATGAATATATCCCAGAGTTTTATGTCTTTCTACAACAATTAAGGAATCTGCTTCCCTGACCTTTTAGGGTCATCACAACACAATACCAGACCCCAATCAGAGGGTAATAAAACTTTCACTCCTTATCTATGAACTAGTCATATTTATGTTCATCCCTCTGCCATAATGACAGTTCTGCTTCACGTCACTTGTCTTACCTATTGCATTATTCCTGTGTCCTCTTGTGTATATAAATATGTGATTCTTCAGCTTTTGTTTTAGTCTTTGCCTGATGAAGAGACCTGCGTAGTCTCGAAAGCTGCAATTTGTTACCATCTTTTCAGTTAGCCATTAAAAGGTATCAACCACTGAGGACTCTCAAGTCTAAATATTTTTCTAACAGAGAGAGGGCATTTAAACGCTCCTGGCCCATTCTAGTATATGGTGCAGCATTGAATGTCCCATAGTAATATAGGGCAACATTGAGAGGCCCATTCTAGTATATAGCGCAGCATTGAATGGCCCATAGTATATATAGCGCAGCATAGAATGGCCCATAGTATATATAATGCAGCATTGAATGGCCCTAGTAATATAATGCAGATGATGGCCATAGTATATATAATGCAGCATTGAATGGCCCATAGTATATATAATGCAGCATTGAATGGCCCATAGTATATATAATGCAGCATTGAGAGGCCCATATAGCGCAGCATTGCATGGCCCATAGTATATATAGCGCAGCATTGAATGGCCCATAGTTGCGCAGCATTG
>JARQOD010002735.1:0-62699 GCA_033576555.1 Oophaga sylvatica | reverse complement strand
CGCCGCGGATCAGCAGCGAAATCCGCCGCGAATCCGCAGCGAAATCCGCCGCGGATCAGCAGCGAAATCAGCCGCGGATCAGCAGCGAAATCAGCCGCGGATCAGCAGCGAAATGAGCCGCGGATCAGTAGCGAAATCAGCCGCGGATCAGCAGCGAAATCAGCCGCGATCAGCAGCGAAATCAGCCGCGGATCAGCAGCGAAATCAGCCGCGGATCAGCAGCGAAATCAGCCGCGGATCAGCAGCGAATCAGCAGCAAAATCAGCCGCGGATCAGCAGCGAAATCCGCTGCGGATCTGCAGCAAAATCAGTCGTGGATCAGCAGCGAAATCCGCCGCGGATCCGCAGCGAAATCCGCAGCGGATCAGCAGCGAAATCCGCAGCGGATCAGCAGCGAAATCCGCCGCGATTCAGCAGCGAAATCAGCCGCGGATCCGCCGCGGATCAGCAGCGAAATCCGCCGTGGATCAGCAGCAAAATCTGCTGCGGATTCGCAGCGAAATCAGTCGCGGATCTGCAGCGAAATCAGTCGCGGATCTGCAGCGAAATCAGTCGCGGATCCGCAGCGAAATCAGTTGCGGATCCGCAGCGAAATCTGCCGCGGATCAGCAGCGAAATCCGCCGTGTATCCACAGCGAAATCCGCTGCGGATCAGCAGTGAAATCAGCCGCGGATCAGCAGCGAAATCAGCCGCGATCAGCAGCGAAATCCGCCGCGGATCTGCAGCGAAATCCGCCGCGGATCTGCAGCGAAATCCGCCGCGGATCCGCAGCGAAATCCGCCACACGTTGCGGATTTTGCTGCGGATCCGCGGCGTATTTTGCTGCGGATCCGCGGCGGATTTCGCTGCTGATCTGCGGCGGATATCGGATATCTGTCATCAGTTTTGCCATCTAATTTGAGAGCAGCATAATGTAGGGGCAGAGACCCTGATTCCAGCGATGTGTGACTTACTGGGCTGCTTGCTTTAGTTTTGATAAAATCAGTTTTAACAGCAGGAGGTTATCACTAGAGGACTAGTAAACCTGCTGCCATGTAGTCCTCCTGCTCTGCGTAATTCTGCCCCATCACTGATTGGCAGCTTTCTGCCCATACACAGTGTACACAGAAATCGGCCAATCAGGGGTGTGGGGTCGCGGTGTTCCAAAGCTCAGCGTTCAGAGAACTGCCAGATCTGCAGCAGAGAAAACTGTGATTTTATTAAAATTGCAGCCCAGTAATTGATACATCTTTGGAATTAGGGTCTCTGTCCCTACATCATGTTGTTTTCAGAAAAGATAGCAAAAACCTGGTGACCGATTCCCTTTAATGACTTTAAGTTTCCTAAGTTGTCCACCTGCCTTGAATTTGCTCCAGAAAAAGACCATGTCTCCTACCAACAATGTCCCTGCACCTTCTGTGGTCTGCAGATTGTGGCCACCATCATCAAAGGATTTCTTTGGTATTGCTCAGGTGATTAAATTATTATGAAGACGCTTCTGTCACCTAAGAAAATCCAGAAAACATGATCTGTTGGGGCCAAGAGGATGGGGTTGTGAAACACAGCTCTAGAACATGTGAAAAAGTTTTTGGTTTTGACTTTCAACCTAAGATTATTCTTGGTCATTTTGTTCTGACATTAAAGCTAAAGCGTTTGTCCGTGACTTCTACGTTAATGGCCTGTCCTTAGGAAAGGCCAACATTCACTATCTGATCAGTGGGAGTTCAACATCCAGGACCCCCGTCGATCAGTGGTTCCTGGTGCCAACAGTGGCTGGAAGTGCTGAGTTGTGGAGGTCCACAGCTCCATCAATGCTATGGTAGCCTCGGCCGGGTACTGCACCTCTGCCTTCTCTTGAATTCTACCAGGGGTAGATGTGTAATACCCTGCTATCCTGATGATGGAGCTGGGCAGCTCATCAATTGAGCATGTTCGTCCGGTGCGGACTATGGCTGATCGCATGCCTACCAGGGGCGTAACTAGAAACGGCAGGGCCCCACAGCAAACTTCACAATGGGGCCCCCCCCCCGCACGCGCGTTACCAATCCCGGTCTACCCAAGTTGTGTTAAGAAAGATACCTTTATTATCTAAAATTAGAGGTTTTTGGAGTAATGATAGTGAAATAACAGAAAGAACCAACTCCCAGGAAGCAACTGAGGTAGTGACGAAGGTAGGCTTTCTCCAGAGTAAATGTGTGAAGAGACTTGTAATCCAGCCTGCAAATTGCTTTCAAAACAGATGATTTATTCAGTAGAACAACAGTCCGGTATACAGAATAATCTAAGATTGTTCTGTATACCGTACTTTTGTTCTACTGAATAAATCATCTGTTTTGAAAGCAATTTATGGGCTAGATTACAAATTTCTTCTTCACAAGAATAATGCAACATAATTACCTTATTCAGCAGTTTCCTGGGGCCCTAGGCCCCTAATGGGGCCTGCAGTTTCCTGGGGCCCTAGCCTATGGGCCTGCATTCCTGGCCATAGGCCCTGAGGGGCCTGCAGTTTCCTGGGGCCTCTAATGTGGCCCGCTGTGTCCTGGGGCCCCTGATACACTCACACCTCCCCCCCTCCGCTCTACCCCCTCTCCTCAAGTGCCGGGACGGGAAGCTGCGGCTGCCGCGTCCCTGTAAAAGAGAGTCAGACTCAGCAAGCATACTTACCAATCTGCCAATCCTCAGGTGACTGCATCCTCCAGCTCTTCTGCTCCGCGCGCTGCTCCGTCCTCCACGCTCCGACGTCCACCACGCTAGCCTTGCATGTGACGTGAGAGCGCGCGCACTCCCCCACGTCACATGAAGCGGAAGTGCCGGACTGCTCGGGGCCCGTCCCACCTCCTCTCATAGCGGCGCCGGAGGTAGCGGCGGGCCCCATATCAGACTCACACCACCGGCAGCTTGCATGGGCGTACCCAGGATCAAAACTAGGGGGGGGCAAGCCAATGTCACATCTCATACAGGTCACATCTATACACTGTACATTATACTGCATATTAGGTATGGAGCATTAGAACTGTTGTATATTGTATAATACAGCAGTGTATGCGACACTACACTGTATATACCATATATTATACATGGCGCACTCACCTCTATACAAAGAATAAGAGCATTATAACCTGTATATGAAAAGTATAATACAGCAGTGTATATACACTCTATATACCGCACACGATGTGTATGACCTGTATACACCATATACTACACTCTATATACCGCACACGATGTGTATGACCCTGTATACACCATATACTACACTCTATATACCGCACACAATGTGTATGACCCTGTATACACCATATACTACACTCTATATACCGCACACGATGTGTATGACCTGTATACACCATATACTACACTCTATATACCGCACACGATGTGTATGACCCTGTATACACCATAACTACACTCTATATACCGCACACCATGTGTATGACCTGTATACACCATATACTACACTCTATATACCGCACACGATGTGTATGACCTGTATACACCATATACTACACTCTATATACCGCACACAATGTGTATGACCCTGTATACACCATATACTACACTCTATATACCGCACACCATGTGTATGACCTGTATACACCATATACTACACTCTATATACCGCACACGATGTGTATGACCTGTATACACCATACACTACACTCTATATACCGCACACGATGTGTATGACCCTGTATACACCATATACTACACTCTATATACGCACACGATGTGTATGACCCTGTATACACCATATACTACACTCTATATACCGCACACGATGTGTATGACCCTGTATACACCATATACTACACTCTATATACCGCACACATGTGTATGACCTGTATACACCATATACTACACTCTATATACCGCACACGATTGTGTATGACCTGTTACACCATATACTACACTCTATATACCGCACACAATGTGTATGACCTGTATACCCATTACTACACTCTATATACCGCACACGATGTGTATGACCTGTATACCCATATACAACACTCATATACCGCACACGCATGGTATACCGTATACACCATAACTACACTCAAACCGCACACGATGGTATGACCTGTATACACCATATACTACACTCTATATACCTGCACACTATGTGTATGACCCTGTATACACATATACTACACTCTATATACCGCACAGATTGTATGACCCTGTATACACCATATACTACACTCTATATACCGCACACGATGTGTATGACCAGATATACACCATATACTACACTCTATATACCGCACACGATGTGTATGACCTTATACACCATATACTACACTCTATATACCGCACACGATGTGTATGACCTGTATACACCATATACTACACTCTATATACCGCACACGATGTGTATGACCTGTATACACCATATACTACACTCTATATACCGCACACAATGTGTATGACCCTGTATACACCATATACTACACTCTATATACCGCACACGATGTGTATGACCTGTATACACCATATACTACACTCTATATACCGCACACGATGTGTATGACCTGTATACACCATATACTACACTCTATATACCGCACACGATGTGTATGACCCTGTATACACCATATACTACACTCTATATACGCACACGATGTGTATGACCCTGTATACACCATATACTACACTCTATATACCGCACACGATGTGTATGACCCTGTATACACCATATACTACACTCTATATACCGCACACGATGTGTATGACCTGTATACACCATATACTACACTCTATATACCGCACACGATGTGTATGACCTGTATACACCATAACTACACTCTATATACCGCACACGATGTGTATGACCCTGTATACACCATAACTACACTCTATATACCGCACACGATGTGTATGACCCTGTATACACCTATACTACACTCTATATACCGCACACGATGTGTATGACCCTGTATACACCATATACTACACTCTATATACCGCACACGATTGTATGACCTGTATACACCATACACTACACTCTATATACCGCACACGATGTGTATGACCTGTATACACCATATACTACACTCTATATACCGCACACGATGTGTATGACCCTGTATACACCGTATACTACACTCTATATACCGCACACGATGTGTATGACCCTGTATACACCGTATACTACACTCTATATACCGCACACGATGTGTATGACCTGTATACACCATATACTACACTCTATATACCGCACACGATGTGTATGACCCTGTATACACCATATACTACACTCTATATACCGCACACGATGTGTATGACCCTGTATACACCATACACTACACTCTATATACCGCACACGATGTGTATGACCCTGTATACACCATATACTACACTCTATACCGCACACGATGTGTATGACCCTGTATACACCATATACTACACTCTATATACCGCACACGATGTGTATGACCTGTATACACCATATACTACACTCTATATACCGCACACGATGTGTATGACCCTGTATACACCATATACTACACTCTATATACTGCACACGATGTGTATGACCCTGTATACACCATATACTACACTCTATATACCGCACACGATGTGTATGACCTGTATACACCATATACTACACTCTATATACCGCACACGATATGTATGACCCTGTATACACCATATACTACACTCTTATTTTGAAGTAAAAAAAAAAGAAACAGGAACAAATACAATACTTAAAATAAAGAACAAGTAAAGTTAAAAATCAACAATCTTACTGGTATTTCAATGGGAACTATGGGTCTGCTTTTCTGCTTTTGGCTAATGAGATGGTCAATGTTCGGTTCCATATTTGTCACAAGTGAAGCAATTTTTCTCTTTCTTGATATCATTATTTCCTAGGGATTCCAAATTGCTATTAGTAAAATACCAATATATATACAGCGCTACAAAAACCATATACCAGCAATAAAACTGCCCACACACAGACATACAGCCTACACTGCCCATCACTGCAGCCTTGCCAATCCATATCATTTCATCCTCATCAGTGCACATATTGGCGCAACTCCGCTTTTAGCTCAGGCTCAGACTGGTGTGGTGCGAGAGTCCCTAATAGGCAGGTAAATGTCCCCAATAGGCAGCAATGGTCCCCAATAGGCAGCATATGTCCTCAATAGGCAGCATATGTCCTCAATAGGCAGCATAGGTCCCCAATAGGCAGCATATGTCCCCAATAGGCAGCATAGGTCCCCAATACACAGCATAGTCCCCAATAGGCAGCATAGGTCCCCAATAGGCAGGTAAATGTCCCAATAGGCAGCATAGGTCCCCAATACGCAACATATGTCCTCAATAGGCAGGTAAATGTCCCAAAAGGCAGCATAGTCCCCAATAGGCAGCATAGGTCCCCAATAGGCAGGTAAATGTCCCAATAGGCAGAATAGTCCCCAATAAGCAGCATAGTAATTTCCCCCCGGGATCAATAAAGTGTATCGTATCGTAGTAGTCCCAGTAGGCAGCATAGTAGTCCCTCATAGGCAGCATAATTCCCATAGGCAGCATAGTAATCCCCAATAGGCAGCATAATCCCCCATAGGCAGCATAATAGTCCCCAATATGCAGCATAATCCCACAATAGCCAGCATAATCCCCCATAGCCAGCATAATCCCCCATAGCCAACATAATCCCCCATAGGCAGCATAGTCCCCCATAGCCAGCATAATCCCCCAAAGCCAGCATAATCCCCCATAGCCAGCAGAATCCCCCATAGCCAGCAGAATCCCCCATAGGCCGGGCCCGGCGTTAAAAAAAAAAAAAAAAATACCAGTACTCATCTATCTCCCCCGCTGCTCTGAAGAAGCGCGCTCTGGACTTCGTCTTCTCCTGGCACAGGCGGCGTGACGTCATCAGGGCGCGCAGGCGGCGTGATGACGATCACGTCGCCTGTGCTGCATATGGAAGACCGCAAGGCCTTCCTCACCACATTCCGCCCGCCGAAATTAAAGGGCCCGCCGCCCGCCAGCAATGAACTGTCAGTTCATTGTCGGCGGGGCCGGTTCTTTCACTGTGGTGGGTACGCCCATCATGGGCCGGCTCCAGGTTTTTATGGGCCCCGGGCGAAAGAGTCTCAGTGGGCCCCCTTAACACAGACCACGATTCATGATGCACAGATACTGCAGAGAAATATAGGTATAGTACAATGCCAAACACTTCACTTCTTCCATTACATGAGTCATATCTATTGTAAATTGTACAATAGCTCAAAAACCGCCAAATCCTCACAGCGCACAGAACAGACTGGACAGTACAGTCCTCCATACAATATTATGGGCACCACATAGTCTCCCCCTCATCACCCATATAATACCCCATGCAGGATGTCACCCCACCATCCCCCATATAATGCTCCATACAGAATACTGGACCCAATATAATGCTCCATACAGAATACTGGACCACATATAATGCTCCATACAGGATACTGGTCCCCATATAATGCTCCATACAGAATACTGGACCCAATATAATGCTCCATACAAAATATGGATCTCTCCTCTACACTGTGCTGCGTTCTGCACTGTTACGGCTCAGGAAAGAGCGCTGTGGAAAGACTCCCCATTATCATCATCATTGCCTGCCCATCATCATCATCATTGTCTCCCCAATATCATCATTGCCTGCCCATTAATATCATCATCATTGCCTTCCCATTATCATCATTGCCTCCCCATTAATATCATCATCATTGCCTTCCCATTATCATTGTCTCCCCATCATCATCATTATCATTGCCTCCCCATTAATATCATCATCATCACCTTCCCATTATCATTGCCTCCCCATCATTATCATTGCCTCCCCATTAATATCATCATCATCATTGCCTTCCCATTAACATTGCCTCCCCATCATCATCATTATCATTGCCTCCCCATTAATATCATCATCATCGCCTTCCCATTATCATTGCCTCCCCATTAATATCATCATCATCGCCTTCCCATTATCATTGCCTCCCCATCATCATCATCATCGCCTCCTCACCACCATCACTGCCTGCCTCCCCCCACCACCATCACACATACCGCACCGCAGGCAGCACACACACACACACACACACACCGATCTCACCTGTCCGGCATCCGTGCGCTCTCTGCCACAGCCGGCCACTGAATGATGACGTCATTCAGCGGCGCTGCTGTGAGAGAGGAAGCGCAGGCGCCCCCTGGAGCTCGGAGCTGCGGCAGTGGAAGCACGGGGAGGGGTGATTATTGCGCCGGCTCCTGCTGGGGCCCTGAGCGGGGGGGCCCAGTGGCGGCGCTGACACCGCTAACGGGCGCCGGGGTGCCCGACGCTGAGTGGGCCCCCCGCCTGCTCAGGGCCCCGGCACTTGCCCGGGTGTGCCGGGTGCTGACGCCGGCCCTGATTGCGGAACTACCGTGGTGGTATGTGAAGCAGCTGCAGCAGGGACGGGCCTCCTTCTAGCCCGGGCCCTGTGGCAGCTGCTTCCCTGCTTCCACGATAGTTCCGCCCCTGATCCCTACCATTAAGATATCGCAAGGATAAGCCATAAATGTAAAAGTCCTAGAGAATTATAATCTCCTGTCTGTGACGTTATACTTTGGTTTGTTCTTGAGTATAATCTTCTGCCTATTACTGATGACCTTCATCCCACTATTTTGTATCATGTGTGGAGACTTTCTCTTGACCACAACCTTCCACTTGTGACTCTAGACCTTGGCTACAATTGACTTTCTGTGACTTTGGCTTGTACATGTGTAAAGGTTCGTCGGATGCAGAGAGCAGGAGGCAGAGAAGGGGTTAACAAGAATTTACTTTAACAGGTTATCTTAGAATTCAGGAATTACTCCAGGCAGGGAGAGGAGTAGACAACGACACAACCGATACGAGGAAAGAACTTGCACAAACAAATATACAATATCCCAAAAGAGGGAGGAGGATAGGAGAGAAATGACTTATCGGTTGGAGTTCTTGTCGGGGGACTGTTGGAACACCTCTCAACGACGACGTAGTCCGTGAACAAAGTCTCTGGCTCTGCTGCGTAGGAATGAGATACGATACACTTTATAGATCCCGGGGGGAAATTACAGTATTGCACTGTCTCCTGACTGTGCTGAAGTATCCGGGTCTGTAGGCCTTGGGTCCGTTGATGAGTGGATGAAGTTCCTCCTGTTGGTTCCTCGGGAGTGACGCTGTACATCGGAAACACGCCGCCGTGCAGGATGCAGGAGAAGAAAGGCCTCGCATGGACTCACAAAGTTCGGGAAAATGAGAAGCGTCTGCTAAACTGCACATTATGGATCGGGTTGGTAGAGGGACACTCGGTAATTATTATTATTTATTTCTATAGCACCATTGATTCCTTGGTGCTGTACATGAGAAGGGGTTACATACAAATTACAGATATCACTTACAGTAGACAAACTAACAATGACAGACTGATAGAGGGGAGAGGACCCTGCCCTTTCCGTAATGGCTGGGAGGGAGAGTCAGTCCGTAATGAGGTGGCGTCAGTGGCGGTAGTAATCTGAGGAGAGGAGAGGGAGTCAACCTTCGTCCTACTCTGTAGTCACCTTCCCGCCAAGTGCCCTGTGTTCCCGCGCTCAGCCCCTTTTATCTCCCCCACGCCCCCTGTCAGGTGTTCAGGCCCTTTCCATACAGATAAGTCGTCCCCCGGCAACAGTGGTGATGGCCCCGATAGTTCCGGCTCCACAGCGCATCTCGAACTGACAACACTGTTCCTGTTCATCCTCTTACACATGACTATAATCTCATGTCTTTCTCTGGATGGAGTGTCCTTGACCGTGGTCAGACCTTGACTAGTTTTTGGCTATCATCTGCTCTCTGTAACTTTGGCTTGTACATGACTATAATCTCATGTCTTTCTCTGGATGCAGTGTCCTTGACCGTGGTCTACTGCTTTTACTCCAGACCTTGACTAGTTTTTGGTTATCATCTGTTTTCTGTGACCTCGGTTGGTACATGACTATAATCTCATGTCTTTCTCTGGATGCAGTGTCCTTGACCGTGGTCTACTGCCTTTACTCCAGACCTTGACTAGTTTTTGGTTATCATCTGCTTTCTGTGACCTCAGTTGGTACATGACTATAATCTCATGTCTTTCTCTGGATGGAGTGTCCTTGACCGTGGTCTACTGCCTTTACTCCAGACCTTGACTAGTTTTTGGCTATCATCTGCTTTCTGTGACCTCGGTTGGTACATGACTGTAATCTCATGTCTTTCTCTGGATGGAGTGTCCTTGACCGTGGTCAGACCTTGACTAGTTTTTGGCTATCAGCTGCTTTCTGTGACCTCGGTTGGCACATGACTATAATCTCATGTCTTTCTCTGGATGCAGTGTCCTTGACCGTGGTCTACTGCCTTTACTCCAGACCTTGACTAGTTTTTGGTTATCATCTGCTTTCTGTGACCTCGGTTGGTACATGACTATAATCTCATGTCTTTCTCTGGATGCAGTGTCCTTGACCGTGGTCTACTGCCTTTACTCCAGACCTTGACTAGTTTTTGGTTATCATCTGCTTTCTGTGACCTCAGTTGGTACATGACTATAATCTCATGTCTTTCTCTGGATGGAGTGTCCTTGACCGTGGTCTACTGCCTTTACTCCAGACCTTGACTAGTTTTTGGCTATCGTCTGCTCTTTGTGACTTTGGCTTGTACATGACTATAATCTCATGTCTTTCTCTGGATGCAGTGTCCTTGACCGTGGTCTACTGCCTTTACTCCAGACCTTGACTAGTTTTTGGCTATCATCTGCTTTCTGTGACCTCGGTTGGTACATGACTATAATCTCATGTCTTTCTTTGGATGGAGTGTCCATGACCGTGGTCTTCTGCCTTTACTCCAGATCTTGACTAGTTTTAGGTTATGATCTCCTCTGTGCCATTACACCTTTGAGATATAAATGAGAACATTTTATCATCTCCAGTTTCTGGAATATAGTCGGCAGCCGTGGTTCTTTGCTCTTGGTCTGGTGTCTTCATCCATGTGCCACCATCTTGTGGACTTCAAAACTGATATCCATTAAATGAGATAAAAGACAAATCATTGTTCCTGCCGCCAACAATCATTACTCCATCTGGTTATTATAACTTGTGCTCAGTTATTCTTTTATTACAGATTTTATCGGTTTCCCAGAGAAAGTCCAGGAGCCTTTCGTGATGTCAACCAGAAAGCTTTCCCTCGTCAGAGTAAACATCTCGCTGAATACTTTTGCACCTTTCATCTCCATTTCCTTCTCTGTTGGAGATGAAGATGTGAACGATGTTAATGCTTTAATATTGCACATTGTTTTGTCGGATAATTGTCCTTTCCTATGAGTTGAGGAGAAGTGTGATGGGTTCACGTGTAAAGTACACAGCTCCTCCGCCTGATCATCCATCTGCAATGTGCACAGACCCTGTGACATAAAAAGAACCTGCCGTCTGTTACATGTTACTCCTTTGTCCCCCGAACACCGTGTAACAATGTGCTTAATACAATGTATCTTGTTGCCAGACTCCATCTTTTTATTACTTCCCCGCACTTTGCATGTAACTTTTTAAAAAATAAAAAATTGTCAGAACACTAAAGATAACTGAAATAAAGAATCTAAGAATGAATATATCTGATGGACTGGAGGGTCTCTTTACCGATCGGGGGTCGGTGCAAAAAGGTTTCTCGAAGGTTTACTCTTGGGATCAATACACATTGTACAAAACTAATAATCCAGCACGGCTCTAAGGGGGATCGATAGAGAAGACGTCTCGCGGGACCACTTTAGTCACTCAGGACAACTTGTAAATGGCGACAATCGCTTCCTGCCCTTGAGCGACGCACGGATCTGCAAGTGTCTGATGTAATGTCGCTACAAGACGCTTCTTCATTTACAGCAATTGTTACAATCGCGCAGAAAAAAAAACCAGACAAATGTAATGATGATTGACCTCATAAGACCACCGGGACCCCTGCAAATGATAGGACCATCAGTCCAAGCCTGAGATTATGTGATGGCCAATATTAGTGTCCAAAAAATCCCAAATGTTCCTGTCTGTAGATTAGGATATTGTGGATGAGGTTCCTCATGGCAGGTCCACACCAGACTCTTCTCCTGCAGAACTGGAAACTCTCATCCACTTTACTAATACTCCTCCTCAGGTTAGAGAAGACTCTCGCAAAATGGTGGCCGGCGGCGGCCAGATGTGATACAAAAGGGCCAAGAACAGATTAGTAAAGTAAGATCAGAGGTCATTTAGTTTTGGCGGAGGTGATGTTTAAAGCATCTCAACCACTAATGCCTAAAGATGAGGAAAGGGGAGGAAGCGGCTGCCAGACCTCTTATCCCTCTGTTCCTTCCAAAACCCAGCCTCCTCCTCTAGACTTGTTTGTCCCCTCCCAACTCCTCTTTCTCATCCATTTTTGTCTGTCCTCCTCCTCCAGACTCCTCTCTCTCCTCCTCCAGACTCCTTTGTCTCTTTCATGACTTTTTGATGCCCTCTAGCCTCTTCTGCCCGTCCAGACATCTCTGGCTCCTTGAGACTCTTCTGTCTCCTCCAGGATTATTGTCCTCCTCCATACCCCTATTTTCTTTTCAGACTCCACTATCCTCCTCCAGACTGGGCTGTCCTCCATTAGAGCCCTCTATCCCCTCCAGACTCCTGAGACCTCTATGTACCTTTTAGACTCCTCTCTCCTCCAGACTCCCCTGTCCCCTTCTAGATTCCTTTGATCCCCCCTTTCTGACCCGTTCACACACCTTTTTCTCCATCAGATTTTTCTGTTTAGTCCAGGCCCCTCTGTCCTATACAGACCCCTCCATCCTCTTTGGACCCCTCTGCCGTCCTACAGACTTCTTTGTCTTCTTCAGACCCCTCAGCCCCTTACAGACTCCTCTGTCACTTCCTCCAGACTCCTCTGTCACTTCCTCCAGACTCCTCTGTCACTTCCTCCAGACTCCTCTGTCTCTTCCTCCAGACTCCTCTGTCCCACCCTCCAGACACCACCGTCCCTTTCGGACACCTCTGCCCTGCTGCAGACTTCTTTGTCCCTTCAGACCCTTCTGTCCTCTTCAGACCCCTCTCTCTCCTTCTCCGCACCTCTCTGTAGCCGCTAGACACCTCTGTCCCCTCCAGATTCCAATAGGGGCCATTTATCTTTCAGAAACTCACAAGGATCAGGCTTTAAACTTCCCTTTAATAATCCGGTTTCTGTCCTCACCGTCTGCCACAGTCTCATTAGATGTTCGTACAGTTCTGCCACCTTTCGTCTCGTGTGTACGGGGGCTTTAGGTCCACCTGCAGTAAATGAGCTTGGACACTTGGTGGAATCAGAAGGACCCCGTCTCCCACCCACCATGTCCTCGAAGCTTCCACAATGCCCAAAAGTTATTCAAAATGGTTCCAAAATCTATTTCACCCTGAATTGTCCTTCCGTCCGTCTTACGGATCTAATCCTTGGCCCATTTGAATGCTCCGTCCCTTACAGGTGACCCTTCCTTCATATGGCTCCATGATCCGCACAGAAGTCCCCAGCCGATCCCTTCAGTGTCCCGGAGGGTGAGACCCCAATCCAGGGAGGATCTGCAGCATTTCTGGCTGGAGACGATCCTGATGTCACCGGCCTCCAACTGGCCTCTCTTTGCCTTATATGAGCACTGAGTGGAGGCAGATGGCAGCGCCTGACGGCAGAGTCCTGGCACAGGCCGGTCCCTCTGGAGGAGAACAAGGCTTCCCAGGCTCCTGGCAGCACATCACAGGCTCGCGTGGTGGCCGCAAGGATTCTGCTGGGGCCTCAAACACGGGATTAATCATTAGTGGAGAATCTGCTGCAAAATAAAATCATCATAAAAATAACACGAATAACGTGTAACATAAAGTATAATACCGCATGATACATTGTATAATACTGTGTGATACGTTGTACAATACCGCGTGATACATTGTATAATACTATGTGTTATATTGTATAATGCCCAGTCATTTATACCACTTGATACATTGTATAATACTGTGCGATACATTATATAATACCGCATGATTACAATACCGCGAGATACATTGTATAATACTGTGTGTTATATTGTATAATACCCAGTCATTTATAATACCGTGTGATACATTGTATAATACCGTGTGATACATTGTATAATACCATGTGATACATTGCATAATACCGTGTGATACATTGTACAATACCGCGTGATACATTGTACAATACCGCGTGATACATTGTATAATACCGCGTGATACATTGTACAATACCGTGTGATACATTGTAAATACCGCGTGATACATTGTATAATACCGCGTGATACTGTGCATAATACCGCGTGATACATTGTATAATACCGCGTGATACGTTGTACAATACCGCGTGATACGTTGTACAATACCACGCGATACGTTGTATAATACCTACAAAGCCGTCCACAACCTGTCCCCTCCCTATATCTCTGAACTAATCTCCCAATATCTTCTTTCACGTAATCTCCGGTCCTCCCAAGACCTCCTACTATCCTCCACACTGATTCGTTCCTCACACAACCGCCTCCAAGATTTCTCCCGAATATCCCCCATCCTCTGGAATTCCACGCCTCAACATGTCCGATTATCCACCACCCTTGGATCCTTCAGACGGAACCTGAAAACCCATCTCTTCAGGAAAGCTTACAGCCTACAATAACCATTCTGCCGCCTCACCACCACCTGAGCTTCCGCCTCGCCACCACCACCCGAGCTTCCGCCTCGCCGCCACCACCCGAGCTGCCGCCTCGCCACCACCACCCGAGCTTCCCGCCCTCGGCTGCCGCCTCGCCGCCACCACCCGAGCTTCCGCCTCGCCTCCACCACCCGAGCTGCCGCCTCGCCACCACCACCCGAGCTTCCGCCTCGCCACCACCACCCGAGCTGCCGCCTCGCCACCACCCGAGCTTCCACCTCGCCGCCACCACCCGAGCTTCCGCCTCGCCGCCACCACCCGAGCTTCCGCCTCGCCGCCACCACCCGAGCTTCCGCCTCGCCGCCACCACCCGAGCTGCCGCCTCGCCGCCACCACCCGAGCTGCCGCCTCGCCCACCACCCACCACCCACCAGAGCTGCCGCCTCGCCGCCACCACCACCAGAGCTGCCGCCTCGCCGCCACCACCACCAGAGCTGCCGCCTCGCCGCCACCACCACCAGAGCTTCCGCCTCGCCGCCACCACCCGAGCTTCGGTCTCGCCGACGCCACCACCAGAGCTGCCGCCTCGCCGCCACCACCCGAGCTTCCGCCTTGCCGACACCACCCGAGCTGCCGCCTCACTGCCACCACCACCAGAGCTGCCGCCTCGCCGCCACCACCCGAGCTGCCGCCTCGCCGCCACCACCACCAGAGCTGCCGCCTCGCCGCCACCACCCGAGCTTCCGTCTCGCCGACGCCACCACCAGAGCTGCCGCCTCGCCGCCACCACTACCAGAGCTGCCGCCTCGCCGCCACCACCCGAGCTTCCGCCTCGCCGCCACCACCCGAGCTGCCGCCTCGCCGCCACCACCCGAGCTGCCGCCTCGCTGCCACCACCACCAGAGCTGCCGCCTCGCCGCCACCACTACGAGCTGCCGCCTCGCCACCACCACCAGAGCTGCCGCCTCGCCGCCACCACCCGAGCTTCCGTCTCGCCGACGCCACCACCAGAGCTGCCGCCTCGCCGCCACCACCCGAGCTTCCGCCTCGCCGCCAACACCCGAGCTGCCGCCTCGCTGCCACCACCACCAGAGCTGCCGCCTCGCCGCCACCACCTGAGCTGCCGCCTCGCCGCCACCACCACCAGAGCTGCCGCCTCGCCGCCACCACTACCAGAGCTGCCGCCTCGCCGCCACCTCCCGAGCTGCAGCGTGATACGTTGTACAATACCAAGTGATACGTTGTACAATACCGCGCGATACGTTGTACAACACCGCGTATTCTGTCCCCGGGGCCTGTGGCTGTAAATATGGCTCTGTGAGATGCCGGATCTCTTTCACCTTACTTACAATTGGCGACGATCGCAGAAAGCTTAACTCAGCTGCCGGCACACATGTTATGAAGAATCCAGAAGAGACTTTGATTTCTTTAAGAATTCTTGTTGAATGCATACAAACAGCAGCAGGTAAAAAAGACTTTCTTCAGACAGACTGAAAACACATGTGATTCTGATAAAATCAAGATGGAGAATGAAACACAGGAGAAAGAAGAAGGAAATGACATCATACCAGAAGAGGGAGACAGAGAGACAGGAGGGACAAACTTAATGTAAAGGGAGGATTTCAGCTATGCAAAAACAGGGACACATAGCAACAGTAAACAATATGAGAGACTGCAATACAGCATGCAAAATACACAGGACAGTCTGTAAAATGTCTCATTCATGGGACATAACACTCCCCGTCTGAAATCTATAGATTTCATAATTTTATGATGTCCACTGGAGATGTCACTGTAGACCTGAAAGACAAAAGGAAAAAACAAGCATGCAAGTAATAACAACAGTTGAAGTCCAATTGGCATGGTCCAATGTTCAGTTGGAGGCATGAAGTCCTCAACAGCGGAATATTCCGAGTCCAAACGAAAACCCATCTTCGGATTGGGGAAGCCGCAACGTGCAAACACTTCCACCAACCCAATAATCCGCTGGAGAAAGTTAAAATATTACAATGTTCCAACACAGCTGCAGGAGTATATGGCGGTAGGCTCCCCGCCGTGAGCTGAGTTCAGAGATGAAGCTAAGATCATGTGACTCCTGCTCGAAGGAGCCAGCAGATGATTTGCCTGAAATGTATGTCAGCAGATAGGATGGCTGACCAGCTGAAAGGATGTCCAGGGTAAAGAGAGCTCAGCTTCTGTACCTTTTTGCCAGTTTCTGAAGCGCTGGGAGAGGCTACTGCAGCTGTAGTCTTCTTAGACACGTCGTAGGAAAGGTAGACTTGTCTCTTGATGATGGTTGAAAGAGTCTTTGCAGAACTACGGGGCAGGACTTGTTGAAAGGCCTTTAGAGACTTCTTCGCCGTCTCCCATCTTTGCTGTCTCTGAGATGGTAGCATAGTGTTCCCGTTGATATCCGGAGTAGCAAGCTGTCTCAGTGGTACCCTGCCTAGAACTGCGATGGGTGTCTTAAACCCGAGAGGACCGTCGATGCTGTTTTCAACAGGCGAGGCTCCTCGTTCGATAGCAAGTTCCTTACAGGGTGATGCTTGGGAAGTGAACGTGTCTTGTTCAACATCCGCCAGTGAGCTGAGGCTGAATTGCGTGGGGAAAACGCTGGCACCATCGGTCAGAGGTAGGCTGTTGAGAGAGGGGCTCTCACTCTGAGCACTGAAGTCTAGCATGGCTTCGGCTTGACCAGGCTTGTGATGGAGATGGGTATCAAAGGTTGGGAACTTAGCAGTTAATTGCTGTGGATCCATTGGCAACTTAGTCTTTGCTGGAAGAGAAGGTGAGGGAACTACCCAGCTGTTATAGTTGTCTTCGGTGGGTTTGACGCTCATGACCCTGATGATCACTTTGTCTCCCTCTGTAGGTAGTGAGTTGTTGTCCTTGGTTGAAGGATCGAATGCTGTTATCTCGAGGTTGTAGTCTCGAGGATAAAGTGGACTTGAAATATCGGATGGTTGCCGTTGACACGTAGTGTCGTTTGACTTCTCCTTCATCCATTGGTGACGTGAGTATGACAGGGAGGACAAGTCGTTGACATCCGACGTGATAACGGTTTTGTAAGAGGAGATGTCGTTCTGATTCTTTGTCTGGTCACTACAGACGTTGCCAATGATGACCCAGCCCAGCTCGAGGCGCTGGGCATATGGTTCATTGAGTAGTCCGTGGATTTGTTGACGCATCTTGTGCAGTCGTATAATGTCTCTGCCGAGGAGAATTAGGATGTCTGCCTTATCGTCCAGGGGTGGCATCTCTTTGGCTCATCCTGAGATGAGGATGCTGAAAAGCGACTTCTGGTGTTGGGATTTCTTCCCTATTGAATGGTATTTGGTTACACTCTACAAGCGTGGGTAGTGGTATCTCCGTGGCGCCTTTCTCAAGAGAAGTTATTATGAGGCCACTGGCCCTTCTTCCAGAGGTTTGTAAAACCCCGCTGCAGGTGCCCAAGGTGTAGGGATAGACGTCTCCTTTTAAGTCAAACAAGTCAAAGAGTTCTGACCTGGCTAATGATTTGTTGCTCTGGTCATCCAGGCTAACGTACACCTTGACTGCCTTCTCTGGATGGCCCTTGGGATACACCCATGACAGGCAAATCTTCGCACAGGACTTGTCTCGAAGACCTTCTCCACAGACATCGGTGCATGAGGAAGATACTGCAACATGGCTTGTCACTTGGTCTGTACTCTCCCCGCCATGGCTTGTGGTGGGATAAGGTGAAGACGCAGAGTCAGGCTGTGATGGATGGAGCGCCTGTACGTGGTCTTCGCTGTCGCACTCTAGACACTTGATGGGGATGACACAGTCCTTAGCAAGATGTTCGGTAGAGGCGCAGCACCTGAAGCATACTCCAAACTTCTTCAAGAGCTCCTTTCGTTCTTGAAGGGGCTTCTTGCTGAAGCCAATGCACTTCTTCAGGGATGTGGCAGTTTGTGAATTGGACACTGGCGATTAGGATTCTCAACCTTCTCACCTTTGTCGCTCTTATCTTGTGATACTGAAGGTGCCGGAAGAACATCAGTCTTCTTGATGGACATTGGAGCTTGGTGGTTCCTGTAGTTAAGACGTGGACTGTCGTGTTTAGGAGATGAAGCAGGGTCGCTGTGTTCTCCATAGGAAAAACTTGGATCGGTCTTACACTCTGCGATATTTTCGATGAACTCGCAGAAGTAGGAAAATGGAGGGAAGGAGACTTGGTTTTCCCTTTTGTATTTTGATCCAAGCATGGCCCACTTATTTTGGATATTGGGTGGCAACTTGGAAACTATTGGGGTTACCCCATGAGCAGTGTCCAGGTAGCTGGGGCCAGGAAGGTACGGGTCTGCTTTGGCCAGCTGAAGCTCTAACAGGAGGTCGCTGAGCTCTTGGAACCTTGTACTGTCCTTATTAGATACCTTTGGAAAATCCTCTAGTCGTTTGAACAGGGCCCTTTCTATGACCTCAGGACTGCCATAGCTTCTTTCTAGCCTCTTCCATGCAGCAGTGAGACCAGCAATGGGATTACTGATGTGGACAGATTTAAGTCTCTTGACCCGATCCGTGGACTGTGGCCCAAGCCACCTGATTAGCAGGTCTAGCTCTTCAGCGGCGGTGATGCCGAGATCACTGATCGTGGTTTCAAAGGTACACTTCCAACCCCTGTAGTTCTCAGGTTTATCGTCAAACTCTGTAAGACCGGTCTTAGTTAGATCACGCCGAATCATGTACCTTGCAAGGGCAGTCGTATCAGCATTCACCGATTTTGGAAGGACCGATGCTGGCTGGATAGCTTTGTTCATACAGTCTGTAATTTGACCTGGGAACGCAGGTACATATGGGGCAGCGTAGGCGTTCAGTCCATTAACTGGCTTAATGAGCTTAGTTTCTGCTACACATGGGACTGGAATTGTGTGATTGACCGGAGTGTGGTGACTGGCCTGCATATTGGCCTGTACGTAGGATTCTGAGTATAAGATTTGGTGATTTGCAGGTTTCTGGTACATTTCGGTGCACAGAGGTGGATCAGGATACAAGATTGGCAGCGTATTGTAATTGTATTGACCTTGGGTGCAGGATGGGAATAAACGCTCTGTGTCCTGTTGTCTCAGAGGAGCATCAGTGTGGTCAGGAAGGATTGCAGGAGCAGGGATAGCGCTGTGTTGGCTTTGTACATAGTCTCTAGAACGCTTAAGAGGGTCTTCAGTATCAAAACCCTGATGTTTCAGGGGAGCATCTGTGTGGTCAGGAAGGATTGCAGGAGCAGGGATAGCACTGTGTTGGCTTTGTACATAGTCTCTAGAACGCTTAAGAGGGTCTTCAGTATCAAAACCCTGTTGTTTCAGGGGAGCATCTGTGTGGTCAGGAAGGATTGCAGGAGCAGGGATAGCACTGTGTTGGCTTTGTACATAGTCTCTAGAACGCTTAAGAGGGTCTTCAGTATCAAAACCCTGATGTTTCAGGGGAGCATCTGTGTGGTCAGGAAGGATTGCAGGAGCAGGGATAGCGCTGTGTTGGCTTTGTACATAGTCTCTAGAACGCTTAAGAGGGTCTTCAGTATCAAAACCCTGTTGTTTCAGGGGAGCATCTGTGTGGTCAGGAAGGATTGCAGGAGCAGGGATAGCACTGTGTTGGCTTTGTACATAGTCTCTAGTACGCTTAAGAGGGTCTTCAGTATCAAAAACACTTAAACTGATGCTGTCTCTTTGGCTCCCACTGATGGCTTGTTCCAGGACCTTAACTTTGCCATGGCTATGGCGTGTTGGCGTTCCTTCTCTAGGGCCTCTAGGGCAGCTTGTATTTTAGTGGCCTCTAGGGCAGCTTGTATTTTAGTGGCCTCAGCAGTGTATTTATTGCTCAGTTTTCTTTCGTTCTTTGAGCAAAGGCAGCTTGTATTTTAGTGGCCTCAGCTTCCGCACGTGCTTTTATGAGCTATTCGCTGAGGGTTGAGGATTTTGAAGAGCGTGACTTAGATGTTCGCTTTGACTGTCTGGCAGAGCCAGAAATGCAAGATGACATCTCGGCTATTAGTGCGATTCTTGCCTCTGTTTTGGCTTTTATATCGCGCACCATGCTTTCTCTCTCAGAGTTAAGTTTTTGGAAAGCTTGCAGCTCTTTGCAGGTAACTGATGGGTTAAGTCTTTTTAACACTGCGATATATTGGTCTGTTATTTTGCATAACATTGATAATCTGAACACAGTTGTGCGAGAGCTCCCTCCAGTGGTCGTTGGAGAGAAGCAGGCTGAGATAGGCTATTTATGTGGCATAAGAGTTTTTGCCATAGCTCTGCTGTTGCACGGAGAAGATCATGTTTACTGGATTCTAGATTCTCCCTTATTTTCCATGTTGGCTTTGTGACACGTCTAGCCTTCTCACTAAATGGTGGATCAGGGTCTATGCACTCTTCCTCTGACAATGGGTCTGGCAGAGACTGTGTAGTCATTCCTTCAGCCATCCTGCTGCACAGGGAGAAGGGAGAGCTGTATAGACTCTTATATGTTGAGAGCGATGCTCTGCAGGAAGTTCTGTAGCTTTATAGAAGCTGTGGGTTTTACAGATGAATCTGAAGAGTCTTTTTTACTATTCTGTCCCCGGGGCCTGTGGCTGTAAATATGGCTCTGTGAGATGCTGGATCTCTTTTACCCTACTTACAATTGGCGACGATCGCAGATAGCTTAACTCAGCTGCCGGCACACATGTTATGAAGAATCCAGAAGAGACTTTGATTTCTTTAAGAATTCTTGTTGAATGCATACAAACAGCAGCAGGTAAAAAAGACTTTCTTCAGACAGACTGAAAACACATGTGATTCTGATAAAATCAAGATGGAGAATGAAACACAGGAGAAAGAAGAAGAAATGACATCACACCAGAAGAGAGAGACAGAGAGACAGAAGGGACAAACTTGATGGTAAAGGGAGGATTTCATCTATGCAAACACAGGGACACATAGCAACAGTAAACAATATGAGAGACTGCAATACAGCATGTAAAATACACAGGACAGTCTGTAAAATGTCTCATTCATGGGACATAACACCGCGCGATACGTTGTACAACACAGCACGATACGTTGTACAATACCGCGCGACACGTTGTATAATACCGCGCGATACGTTGTACAATACCGCGTGATACGTTGTACAACACCGCATGATACTTTGTACAATACCGCGCGACACGTTGTATAATACTGCGCGATACGTTGTATAATACAGCGCAATACGTTGTACAACACCGCACGATACGTTGTACAATACCGCGCGACACGTTGTATAATACCGCGCGATACGTTGTACAATACCGCGTGATACGTTGTACAACACCGCATGATACGTTGTACAATACCGCGCGACACGTTGTATAATACCGCGCGATACGTTGTATAATACGCGCAATACGTTGTACAACACCGCTGATACGTTGTACAATACCCGCGACACGTTGTATAATACCAGCGATACTTGTACAATTACCGCGTGATACGTTGTACAACACGCATGATCGTTGTTACATACCGGCACGTTGTATAATACCGCGCGATACGTTGTATAATACCCCGCGATACGTTGTAAAATACCGCGCGATACGTTGTACAACACCGCATGATACGTTGTACAATACCAAGTGATACTTTGTATATTACCGCGTGATATTTTGCAAGTGGTCATGCTTCTGTTACAATATGTCGTGATTAGCATGTCACCATGTGCACGTCTTGTGTCCGCCTGCAGGTGGCGCTCTGTATATGGATTTTCTTTGCAATGTAAACTTGCTAAAATCCAGTAGACAAACCGAGTATCCAAGAGAGTGATAGAGACAGAGTGCGTGTTCTCTGTTATCAGCTGTCACATTCTGTCCCTGATTCAGTGGAGCCTGTGGCCCCGGGGCCGGTGAGGTCTCGTCCGCTCCTCGGCTGGTGTCCGTTTGTCCTGAGTTCTGCACTCACAGTGTTTGGCAGAAGATTATCTGCATTATTGTCATTACCAAGGTGGAGACTGTGGGACTCATTGTCCGCGAGCCAAAGCAAACCGACCGCCACGACTAATGCCGAGCAAAGAAAGCGCTGCGCTCACGGATATTTACTGACAAACATCATCAGGACCTGAGAAAGAAGACACAATGCAAGCACCACCGAGAAAACCAGACACCAAAGACTGTCACTACAGACACACCGGGGCCTCCAGAGCAGCGCTCACTATACTGCTGATCAGGGCCGGATTAACGTAGGGGCTGATGGAGCTGCAGCTCCAGGCCCCTTGTTAGAGATAGGCCCATCCGCGGCCCAGCCGGCCGCGCCGATGTCTCGGCTGCCGGCCGTGCTAGTGGTGATGACTCATGCTGCCGCCCGCTGCCCCGGCCGCTCAGCGCGCTGCTGTGTAAAATTAAAAAAATAAATACTCACCTGCCTCCCTGATCGGCTGCGGCGGTAGCGCGGAGCTCCTCTGACGTCACCGCGCGCGTCCCGATGACGGCGTGGGATTTCCTCTGGTCTGGAGCGGCCTGAACGTCACTGTTACAGCGATCATGTGACACTGTGTCACATGATCTCTGTAAGAGGAAAGTGACACGCCCCGGCCGGCGCAACGGAAGTGAGCTGGGTGTGAGGACTGGAGGAGGAGTCGTTACAGTGTGACCCTTCACATGTATTTGTGTTTGATGGTCACCAACTGCAGTGGTGAGCGTTCATTCTCTGCACTAAAACGTGTGAAAAATGAACTAAGATCTTCCATGGGTCAGGAGCGTTTAATGCCCTCTCTCTGTTATGTATTGAAAATAGATTGCTGAATGAGCTTAATCTTGATTCTACAATTGAGGAATTTGCAAGCAAAAAAGCACGAAAAGTGAATGTGTAGTTTAATTTTCTTCTACCAGTTTGATTTATTTACGATAAAACACAGTTTTGCGTTCAGTGAATAACCCTGTTTATTTGCCTCCTAAGTTACTATCAGCGTGATAACCATAACAGACTTTCTATATCCACTGTATTTATATTAGGCATGTATCATATATTTACTTTGTTTATATCTTTTACGTTACATTTTTGGCCTTTGTGAATTGCCGTGTTTGGCCAAACCCCTTCAGCTCCAGGCCCATCATGTTCTTAATCCGACCCTGCTGCTGATACATCGTGTCTTATCCTCCAGAGCTGCGCTCACTATACTGCAGTTACATCGTGTCTTATCCTCCAGAGCAGCACTCACTATACTGCAGTTACATCGTGTCTTATCCTCCAGTCACCTCCAGAGCAGCACTCACTATTCTGCTGATACATTGTGTCTTATCCTCCAGAGCAGCGCTCACTATTCTGCTGTTACATCATGTCTTATCCTCCAGTCACCTCCAGAGCAGCACTCACTATACTGCAGTTACATCGTGTCTTATCCTCCAGTCACCTCCAGAGCAGCACTCACTATTCTGCTGATACATCGTGTCTTATCCTCCAGAGCAGCGCTCACTATTCTGCTGTTACATCCTGTCTTATCCTCCAGTCACATCCAGAGCAGCACTCACTATTCTGCTGATACATCGTGTCTTATCCTCCAGTCACCTCCAGAGCTGCACTCACTATTCTGCATGTCAGACTGATCTACAATCCGGGATTTAAGATGAGCTCTGGCCAGATCCATAAATTGCTCATTGACCCCCCGAGTCGCCCCCTGGAGCTCAGTGTTGAGTTCTGATACATTGTTTCCTTCGACGTTGCGGATTCCTCTTCCCCTTTATTTCTAGAGGTTTCGCCTTCTCTTCCGCTGTGTCAGGTGAGCGCGAGTTCCTGCAAATGTCGGCCAGGTCTGATCCACAACGACCCCCGTCAGCCCAGCAGCAATGATGCAGATCTTCCTCCAGGTGAAGACGTCTGACGAGTCCCATCGGCCGTCACAGAACTGTCTGCAGAGCGGGGGTTAATGGGGTCTCCGGGGTGCTCAGTAATAGTATAAAGGGGCAGACGCGTCGCGCCGATCTGTAGGAAGCTTTCAGCACATTAATTGTTTGCCGTTCAGTCCTTCTAAGAAGTGGAATGAGAAAGAATCTACAAGCGCAGAATGAATCCTCCCGGAGACAAACGACAAGGCGCCATGGCTGCCGGCCTGGGGGAGACACAGTATGGCTATGGAGGCCGGGACTTGTGTCTGATGTGTTCACTACTACAGAGCTCCTGAGATCATCAATGAAATATCTATAATACCGCCATTCAGGGCCAATATAATACAGCTTCCCTCATAGTGTCCACACGACAGAGCCACCGAGCCAAACTAATACCGCTATACAGCGCCCACATAACACAGCCTTATAAATACCGCCATATAATATCCACACCATGCAGTGCCCAATTCATTCTTCCATGTAACACCCAATTCTTGCTTCTCCATATATTGTCTGTACACAATATTGCCAGACCGTGCACACACAATACAGACATTCAAAGCCCAAATAATATCGCTAAAAAATGCCACCGACATTTTGCCAGACTTTGACCACAATACGTCCAGTTACCAAATAATACCGCCATGTCAGGCCGACACTACCACAGTATTTTCATTTTAAATATTTATTTTTCCTTCTAAATGATTTCAGTTTGTTTCTCAGTGGATTTGTGCAGATTATGGGCACGTGAAGGCCGTGTTCACACGATGCGTTGTGCTGTATTTTTTATGCAAATTTTAAGCTGCGTTTTACAGTACCAGCAAAGTCTATGAGATTTCAGAAATCTCGTGTGCACATTGGTTTTATTTTTTGTGGAGAATCAACCAAACTAAAAAGTAAAAAAGAAAAATCAAAATCAAAAAGTGATAATAAATGAAATGTTTCCCAACCCCTGTGAACTAAACTCCAGGATCTCCAGAGCGACTCATGTCACCGGCACCGATACATTGTAACAAACTCATAGGACAGTAGGAAAGATGCCGGGCTCCCGAAAAATGTATCATGTGCAACCATAAATGATAGGAAAGATGCAAAAAACCAGTCTGGTGCCGGCGCTCCCAAAAAATGTATCATGTGCAACCATAAATGATAGGAAAGATGCAAAAAACCAGTCTGGTGCCGGCGCTCCCAAAAAATGTATCATGTGCAACCATAAATGATAGGAAAGATGCAAAAAAAACAGTCTGGTGCCGGCGCTCCAGAAAAATGTATCATGTGCAACCATAAATGATAGGAAAGATGCAAAAAACAGTCTGGTGCCAGCGCTCCCAAAAAATGTATCATGTGCAACCATAAATGATAGGAAAGATGCAAAAAAACAGTCTGGTGCCAGCGCTCCCGAAAAATATATCATGTGCAACCATAAATGATAGGAAAGATGCAAAAAACAGTCTGGTGCCGGCGCTCCCGAAAAATGTATCATGTGCAACCATAAATGATAGGAAAGATGCAAAAAACCAGTCTGGTGCCGGCGCTCCCGAAAAATATATCATGTGCAACCATAAATGATAGGAAAGATGCAAAAACCAGTCTGGTGCCGGCGCTCCCGAAAAATGTATCATGTGCAACCATAAATGATAGGAAAGATGCAAAAAACCAGTCTGGTGCCGGCGCTCCCAAAAAATGTATCATGTGCAACCATAAATGATAGGAAAGATGCAAAAAACCAGTCTGGTGCCGGCGCTCCCGAAAAATATATCATGTGCAACCATAAATGATAGGAAAGATGCAAAAAACAGTCTGGTGCCGGCGCTCCCGAAAAATGTATCATGTGCAACCATAAATGATAGGAAAGATGCAAAAAACAGTCTGGTGCCGGCGCTCCCGAAAAATATATCATGTGCAACCATAAATGATAGGAAAGATGCAAAAAACCAGTCTGGTGCCAGCGCTCCCAAAAAATGTATCATGTGCAACCATAAATGATAGGAAAGATGCAAAAGAACAGTCTGGTGCCGGCGCTCCCGAAAAATATATCATGTGCAACCATAAATGATAGGAAAGATGCAAAATAAAACAGTCTGGTGCCGGCGCTCCGAAAAATATATCATGTGCAACCATAAATGATAGGAAAGATGCAAAAAAACAGTCTGGGCCAGCGCTCCCCGAAAAATATATCATGTGCAACCATAAATGATAGGAAAGATGCAAAAAAACAGTCTGGTGCCAGCGCTCCCGAAAAATGTATCATGTGCAACCATAAATGATAGGAAAGATGCAAAAACCAGTCTGGTGCCAGCGCTCCAGAAAAATGTATCATGTGCAACCATAAATGATAGGAAAGATGCAAAATAAAACAGTCTGGTGCCGGCGCTCCCGAAAAATGTATCATGTGCAACCATAAATGATAGGAAAGATGCAAAAAAACCAGTCTGGTGCCAGCGCTCCTGAAAAATATATCATGTGCAACCATAAATGATAGGAAAGATGCAAAAAAACAGTCTGGTGCCAGCGCTCCGAAAAATGTATCATGTGCAACCATAAATGATAGGAAAGATGCAAAAGAACAGTCTGGTGCCAGCGCTCCCGAAAAATGTATCATGTGCAACCATAAATGATAGGAAAGATGCAAAAAAACAGTCTGGTGCCGCGCTCCCGAAAAATGTATCATGTGCAACCATAAATGATAGGAAAGATGCAAAAAAACAGTCTGGTGCCGCGCTCCAGAAAAATGTATCATGTGCAACCATAAATGATAGGAAAGATGCAAAAAACAGTCTGGTGCCAGCGCTCCAGAAAAATGTATCATGTGCAACCATAAATGATAGGAAAGATGCAAAAAAACAGTCTGGTGCCAGGCGCTCCAGAAAAATGTATCATGTGCAACCATAAATGATAGGAAAGATGCAAAAAAACAGTCTGGTGCCGGCGCTCCAGAAAAATGTATCATGTGCAACCATAAATGATAGGAAAGATGCAAAAAACAGTCTGGTGCCGGCGCTCCGAAAAATATATCATGTGAACCATAAATGATAGGAAAGATGCAAAAAACAGTCTGGTGCCGGCGCTCCCGAAAAATATATCATGTGCAACCTAAATGATAGGAAAGATGCAAAAAAACAGTCTGGTGCCGGCGCTCCCAAAAAATGTATCATGTGCAACCATAAATGATAGGAAAGATGCAAAAAACAGTCTGGTGCCAGCGCTCCAAAAAATGTATCATGTGCAACCATAAATGATAGGAAAGATGCAAAAAAACAGTCTGGTGCCAGCGCTCCCGAAAAATGTATCATGTGCAACCATAAATGATAGGAAAGATGCAAAAAACAGTCTGGTGCCAGCGCTCCCGAAAAATATATCATGTGCAACTATAAATGATAGGAAAGATGCAAAAAAAACAGTCTGGTGCCGGCGCTCCAGAAAAATGTATCATGTGCAACCATAAATGATAGGAAAGATGCAAAAAAACAGTCTGGTGCCGGCGCTCCAGAAAAATGTATCATGTGCAACCATAAATGATAGGAAAGATGCAAAAAACAGTCTGGTGCCAGCGCTCCCGAAAAATGTATCATGTGCAACCATAAATGATAGGAAAGATGCAAAAAAACAGTCTGGTGCCAGCGCTCCCGAAAAATGTATCATGTGCAACCATAAATGATAGGAAAGATGCAAAAAACAGTCTGGTGCCGGCGCTCCCGAAAAATATATCATGTGCAACCATAAATGATAGGAAAGATGCAAAAAACAGTCTGGTGCCAGCGCTCCCGAAAAATGTATCATGTGCAAGTGTGATCAGGTTGCGGGATGCAGTAACGGACAGGAGACAGAGAAAGAGTTAACGTTATTTTACTTGAACAGGGGTATACTGCATGCAGGGAGAAGATGGGGCAAACGGGGGTATAACAGTTGGTATAGCAAGTTCTCAAGGGTTAACCTGCGCTCTTCCGGTGCTCAAGAGACGGAGCACTAACCTTTCCCTGCCGTGCACTGCTTGTTCCCAAGTCTGACCGCTTACGCGCGCGTTGCTGTGGCTCCCCTCACTTAGCCACGCCCCCTGCTATACAGTGCAAAGGTCGGTCCGGGTCTCTAAGCTTTCCCCCGGACAACAGAGGACACAGCCCCGACAGTTCTGGACCCGGCGCAAGACAGGTACCTGTAAGAGTCGGCCAGGACCGTAGTCATGGCCAAGGACACCTGGGCTTCTGTGTCCTGGCCTCACTGTAAGAAACAATTTCACCATTAGTCAGCATACCTGTGCCTTCAGGTCCAGCTCCTTCTGGTTCTCCCTTAGGCTGTGGGAGATCCTCTGCAAGTAGAGCAGCATAAACTGAGACACAGTCCGTTTCAACTTCAACAAGAACTTCTTTACTAGGTTCATTACTCAGCACATCCAAAGTCTTCACATCCTTTACAACAATGTTCCTTTTCTTTCCCTGCCTTTCTCTTACGGCTACACAGCACGGACCTGGGTCGAACCGTCCCTGACGATCCCTCAGCATTCTCTCTGTACAGCTCTGCTATGGATATGTATCCCTCGGTCTGTTTCACCCCAGACACAAGATCATTAGTTCCCGGAGTCATAAACCACTGGGAGTCCTGCCTTTCTGTACTGCCCCCTGTGCTGGCACCACTTCTTCACAGTCTGTTCTCACTGCATCTGTGGGTTCCCCTGGCCGTTTTGCCCCGGTCCTAAGGGTATCTGCACATGCGATGAGTTTCCACATACTGGAATCACTATTGGCTCCTCAACTGTATCAGCCCACTGCTGTGGTGTCCTGTTGTAGCAGATGGCTGGGCCTTACTCCTTCAACCTTGCGTGGCTGCTGTGGGGTCCTGGGCCTATAGCCCATGTGGATGGTTGGGCATCCCTCGCCCTTCTCCCTGAATCTAGCAACTACACTAGCTTATCACTTAGCAGCCCCTCCTACCATTAACCATATACTTACCCTGAACACTATCTAAGAACTGTGGACACTAAAATGCCCCATCTAGTGGCCATTAATAGTAACTACACTTATCCTTTTATATGACTACAACAGCACACAAATGAACATTATATACAGACAGTAATATGGTAATACATCTATTAATGTAGCAATAAGAATGAAGCATAATGGTAATACATATTTAAGTGTAGCAGTACCATAATGTATTAACAAATATACATACATTGATAATATATCATACCCCCCTACATACCCCGGTCTTGTCCTTCTTCCTACACTCCCCCTCTCCTTTTGCTCGCCATTCCACTGGTGAGATTTCTTGTAGGAAGCGTTGACATTTCCCTATTTTTTGAATGATCCGTTGCCAAATAAATTGATCTTGGTTGTATCTGTTGGGAGGTATTCCGGCCGTTGTTCGCTCGGTGCGCCGTAAGTCAGAAGAAGTAGTCGAATCAGGTTGAGTAGTTGAGTCGGGTTGAACAGGCGTGGGTGGGGACACGCCCGAATCCAATGGAGCAACCACCTCAGCAACTTCAGGCACCTGCTCCTCTTCCGGGACTACCTGTGGTAGATCAGGGAATTCTTCTTCCTCACAATCAGCAGCTGCGGGAGGAAGTATTTCGGGGACACTTTGCATCTCCTCCACTTGATCAGGATCTCTTGATCAGCAAGGACGTAGCATTATTCCGATGGACTACTCAAGTAGGGGCGTCTTTCTACCCCTCAGGTTGGACCTCGTAGACGGGTCTTTCAGAACTGGTTCTTCGTTTCACTCGATACAGAGTTTTTTCTCATCAGTACTCCAGCTTGTCCCGAGGGCGCTTGTCTCAGACCAACACACGGTCGCTGGTTTGAAGAGCTGTTCCTCGCAGGGGAGCTGTCTCTGAATGCTCAAGTTCCCAAATGTTAGTCTGCAGAAGGCGGTGTAGTGTTTATAGCCGGTGACGATGTTCTAGAACCCAGGTGGACACCCCCGTCCGCGGATAGTCCTCCCCTGGATCCAATTCCAGCTCAGTAACCTCTCTTCCCGGTCGGCCGAATAGCAGGGTGTAGGGCGTGTACCCGCTGGTGCGATGTACTCGGTTATTGTGCACCCAAACTAGTTCAGCTACGAATTCAGGCCACCGGGCTTTCCTGTCTTCCTCTAGAGTCCTCAGCATTTGAATCAGAGTTCGATTGCACCGTTCACAGGCTCCATTTCCCTGATGATGATAGCGCGTCGTCCGAGACTTTTTATACTGGTATATGCGATGTAGTTCTTCCATTACTCGCCCCTGGAAACAGGCGCCCTGATCGGAGTGGATCCTCTTCGGGCAGCCGTACACTCGAATGAAATTCCTGGAAATGGCTTGTGCCGCTGATTCTGCAGTTCGATCCCGAGTCGGAGTCACAACATCAAATTTGGTGAAGTGGTCCGTCATCACCAGGCAATGTTCATATCCGAGGTGAGCCGGACCTAACGTTAGATAATCTATCATCAACGCTTCTAGGGGGGCAGAAGTCATGATGGTCTGTGTAGGAGCTGAGGTTTAGCTAACTCACAGCTTCTGCCGACATGCCTCTTCCACCACAGCTTTTAGTCGAGGATGATAGACTGACTTCTGTAGCCACTGAAAAGTCTTCTCTTGACCGAAATGAGCTCCTCTTTCGTGTGCCTCCGTGGCCACCTTGTGAAGAAGCGGCTCGAGGATCACCACTTGCCAGGTAACACCCAGTTCCCGTTGCAGCTAGATCTTCCGGTACAACAGTCCATCTTTGAGGTGGAGTCTTTCCCACTGTCGAAGGATCTGCAGAGTCCCCGGGGACAGATCTTCTCTCTCTCTGACTGGGCAGTTGCTTTAGAGTTACCCACTGTCTCATTTGAGCGAGTTCCCCATCTTCCTGTTACAATCGAACCCACTCGTCACGGGTTCGTCCCAGAACGCATTCTCTGGACGCTGCCTGAATCTGTTCCTGAGCGGCCACCAACGTCCTGGCGGAATCACAGAACTCAGGTATTTCTTCAGCCTCCAGTACTTCGTCCCGGTTGGGTCCAGGTCTCTCGTGTGTCACCCTGGATAAGGCGTCTGCGTGATTTATCAGCTCCCCTCCTGTAGGCGATTTTATATCGATACTTCGCCATCCGAGCTTCTCAGCGCTGCTCCAGGACTCCTAGCCTCGCGTATTCCAAGTGAGCTAAAGGATTGGTGTCGATGCGTATCAAGATTTCGGACCCACACAAGTATTCTGCAAACGTCTCAGTCATGGCCGACACTAGTGCCAACAGCTCCAGTATGAATGAATTGTAGTTGTCTGGATTTCGCTCACTGTCGTGGAAGGACCGACTAACGTAGGCAATCACTCGCTCTTTTCCGCCCTGAATCTACGACAACACAGCTCCGAACCCATGCAGATTTCCATCGGTGTGAAGAATAAATGGTAGGGAGAAAGCTGCATAGGCCAGCACTGGTGCCTCAGTCAGAGCCATCTCCAAAGCTCGAAACGCCTCCTCCTGGCGATCTCCCCATGGAATAGTCCTGTTCTTTGCGCCAGACGGCACCACTGTCAGCAGCTCCAGCAGTGGATTCACAATGCCAGTGAAGTTCTTTACAAATCGTCACTATCCAGCCCTAGACCCCCCATACACATCACTATCCAGCCCTAGACCCCCCAGACACAGCACTATCCAGCCCTAGACCCCCCATACACAGCACTATCCGGCCCTAGACCCCCATACACAGCACTATCCGGCTCTAGACCCCCCATACACAGCACTATACAGTACAGCTCTAGACCCCCATATACAGCACTATCCAGCCCTAGACCCCCCAGACACAGCACTATCCAACCCTAGACCCCCCAGACACAGCACTATCCAGCCCTAGACCCCCCATACACAGCACTATCCAGCCCTAGACCCCCCATACACAGCACTATCCAGCCCTAGACCCCCATACACAGCATTATCCAGCCCTAGACCCCCATACACAGCACTATCCGGCCCTAGACCCCCATACACAGCACTATCCGGCTCTAGACCCCCCATACACAGCACTATACAGTACAGCTTTAGACCCCCATATACAGCACTATCTGGCCCTAGACCCCCATACACAGCACTATCTGGCCCTAGACCCCCCATACACAGCACTATACAGCCCTAGACCCCCATACACAGCACTATCCGGCCCTAGACCCCAATACACAGCACTATCCAGCCCTAGCCCCCCATACACAGCACTATACAGCCCTAGACCCCCATACACAGCACTATCCGGACCTAGACCCCCATACACAGCACTATCCAGCCCTAGACCCCTATACACAGCACTATATAGCCCTAGACCCCCATACACAGCACTATCCAGCCCTAGACCCCCACACACAGCACTATCCGGCCCTAGACCTCCATACACAGCACTATCCGGCCCTAGATCCCCATACACAGCACTATCCAGCCCTAGACCCCCCATACACAGCACTATCCGGCCCTAACCCCCCATACACAGCACTATATAGCCCTAGACCCCCATACACAGCACTATCTAGCCCTAGACCCCCACACACAGCACTATCCAGCCCTAAACCCCCATACACAGCACTATCCGGCCCTAGATCCCCATACACAGCACTATCCAGCCCTAGACCCCCCATACACAGCACTATCCAGCCCTAGCCCCCATACACAGCACTATCCAGCCCTAGACCCCCATACACAGCACTATCCAGCCCTAGCCCCCCATACACAGCACTATACAGCCCTAGCCTCCCATACACAGCACTATACAGCCCTAGCCTCCCATACACAGCACTATCCGGCCCTAGACCCCCATACACAGCACTATCCGCCCTAGACCCCCATACACAGCACTATCCAGCCCTAGCCCCCCATACACAGCACTATACAGCCCTAGCCTCCCATACACAGCACTATCCGGCCCTAGACCCCCATACACAGCACTGTCCGGCCCTAGACCCCCATACACAGCACTATCCAGCCCTAGCCCCCCATACACAGCACTATCCGGCCCTAGACCCCCATACACAGCACTGTCCGGCCCTAGACCCCCATACACAGCACTATCCGTCCCTAGCCCCCCATACACAGCACTATCCAGCCCTAGACCCCCATACACAGAACTGTCCGGCCCTAGACCCCCATACACAGCGCTATCCATCCCTAGCCCCCCATACACAGCACTATCCGGCCCTAGACCCCCATACACAGCACTATCCGGCCCTAGACCCCCATACACAGCTCTGTATATAATTATGACAGTGAACACTTGTTGTCCGTCGCTGTAATCGATAGTAAACGGATTTTCCAGTTGTTCTTTTACTATTTTCAGATACTAAATTCTATTTTTTCCCGGTGAGATAATTGTAGGAATTAATTGATACATTTATTATACAGATTTCTATTTATTTATAGAAGGGAATAAGGTTCCTGTGGTCGGAGCTCAGGTCAGACGACTGCTCGTACTCCAGTCACAGCGAGAGCTGCTTGGATTTCCCATGGTGCATTGCACTTTGGGGTGGTGTTCCCCTTTAAGCCTGGTGTTGCTGACTTTTTGCTGCGAGTTGCTCAGTCCCAGAAAGCGGAACTCCCCGGGGAGGATGCGACCTCTGTAAACCGACGGATTCAGCCGGAGGGATTGAGAATTCGTCAGACCCCCCACCCCGGCATATTTAGGGTTTTCTCATGGCGCACGTGACCCTGCACTGATCATCACTGGTGGACACAGACAGAAAAGGGCCCCTGTGCAAGAACAATACATGGGCCCGGTGCAGCCCAAGAGCTCTTAAAAATGCAAAATTCTACCTTCTTTGGAGGTAGAAATGGGCTCCTCACCTCTTGGGCCCCTCACCTCTTGGGCCCCCGTGCGGCCGCACAGGTTGCACCAATGATATGTCCGCCCCTAGCCCCATATACAGTACAGGGCTCTGTAAGATTTGATATTTTCTTTCCCTGCTGTGGAGGAATTTGCGCTATTGTTGCGGCCTCGTAGGACACAATCTCGCCCTCATGGACGCCTTCATCGGACACTTGGGCTCACAATGCAATCTGTTTTCCCACATTATTATTCCGTCATCCGAATCCCAGAAGCTCCGATCGTATCTGCCGTCCTCACACAATGTCCTCCCTCACACCTCCCTTCTCTTCCTCTTTTTTCTACTTCGTTATCAACTGGGTCAACGCCCAATCCAAGCAATGTGGTGTCCCTGTATTCAGTGTCTCCAGCACAGGGCACCTTGTCTATCCCAAGCACAGTACAAACATTGCCAGTCTTATATCAGGAGAAGAAAGTGCAGATCTCCCTACACAAAACGCTACATGTAGCCCCCAGACACAGCAGTCCACAGCTAGGGCTTCACAGGGGGGTGGTATAGCTACAGAGACAAATGAGGAACCTCAGTGCCGAGCAGGGCTGCCAGCATGGAACCATGACACTGATCCACCGCAGCCTCAGCAAGGAAGTGGGAAATCCCCATGCAGCAAGACAACTTTAAAGCCCAAATCTCACCCAGTGTATGCACCAAGTACACCATGTCACTTCTTATCTGATGAAGATGAAGATGCAACATCACACATGCTGCCCAATACTAGGGAAGAAAACACACAAGCACCAATAGAGCAGGGACAGGTAGAGGCACCATCCTATGAGCCCTTCATCCCAAGCCAGGTGATCAGTATGCTGCCAGACCCAGGGATACACCCCATGCCATTTTGCCAAAAAATGCAGCAGATCCAGCGAACGTATGCAGCAGCCTGGACTGATCTCTGGACCGTAATGGAAATAAAAGCAGGTGATGCATTCTGGCCAATTATGAGAGAACACTTCAAGCTTCCAACAGAGTTAGATGCGTATGCCTGGGAGACAGGACCAAAGCTAATTGAGCAACTCAGAGAATGGGCCAAAAGCAGACTGACAGGACAAACTCTCAGCCTACATGTCACGAGTCAAGACAAGACAGAGTCTGTGGAGAAGTTCCATGACAGAGTAATGCAAGTGTTTCAAGATTTGGGCCTCATTACCCATGATCAGACACACAGACGGATGTTGGCACAGGCCTTTGTGCATGGACTGAGAGAACCAATCAGGAAACCACTGGTAGCAGCCAGGCCTGAGTACACGTCAATAGCAATGGATACCCTGCTCACAGTAGCAAAAAGGATTGAGTCCCGCCGGGACAGAAGGGATGCCAAGTGTTACAACTGTGGCGAGTTTGGTTATTTCCGGAACCGGTGCAGAACACTGACTTCACCCAGAAAAAGAAGAAACACAGAAAGCAGTGAAGAACCCCGTCCATAGGACAGGAGCACACCAAGTCCACAGGGAACCCCACCAGTGGGACCAATATCCTGAGAGTGGATGGCGTAGTCAGATCTTTTCTTGTGGAACTCCGCAACCTCACCTACCTATCAGAATCTTCTGCTTCCTGCATGGGAATTGATGGTCAAGTCAGATATTTCCAGATTATGAAGCCCCTGAGCGTGTGGACTCAGCCAGAACACTCCATTATGTCCCAGTTTGTTGTGTAAAAAAAAAAAAACCTGCACCCTCAACCTATTGGGAGTGGACCTACTGCAGAAGCTGAAAGCGACCAGAGTGTTCCAGGAAGATGGGACCATGACACTTTCTTCACCCCTGACCCAAGAAGAAACAGGAACCTCAAACAACCACACTGCAGACCTATCACAGGAGGTGCTGGACATAGTACCAGAAAAGCCACTCCATCACCCAGAGTCAAGATGTCTCTGACCAACTGAAGGTCTAAGTGAGCTCGCCTAAGAAGACGGCCTGAGAACTTTGACATTGGCCAGGATATTCAACTCAAGAAGGACCCTACTCGCTTCATGGAATGGCAACACCTCATCCAGCTCCAACGCCAGAGGTTCATCTTTTGCAAGCACCAGGAGGTGCCCCCTGCAATCAACCAGTTCACCCAGGCCCTAGACCGGAAAAAGGCCACTCAGCTCTTCAAACTTGTGCACAAATACTGACCTGAGACCGAGCTGGAGAAAAAGAAACTATTGATGGCCCGTGCTGAGAAAAAAGCAGCCGTTTAAGGAGACGTCCCAACAAGAAGACCCCCTGTGACCAGAGCAGGTGCTAACACAGTGACTGTCTTGGTGGAGAACAAGAAAGCCAGCAGGTCGTCATCTCTCATGATGTGGACCCTAGTAGATGGCTTGTTTTCCCGCCAGCTCTGCACCAGCAGATGGGAGTCCCCTGCCGCATACTGAAGGACAAGGCCAAACTGGGCTGCCTCGCCCATCGAAATCAATCCCAGCTTTCCACAGTAAAGAAAAAGACTGTAAACCCCACTGAGTTCAGAATGGTGCAAGGCCTGGAGGCCGCGAAAGAGGCTACGGTATTTGAAACCCCAACAGTGCTGAACCATCACACTCTGCTCTCAAGAGTCCCAGTCACCGCAACGGTATTCACGGTGATCAACCTGGCCAGTACCTTTTTCAGTGTTTCCCCTCCACCTGGAGGCCTGCTTTCACGCACCAGTGCAGTGCATATGGACAATGTTGCCTCAAGGTGCTCAAAACAAGCCCTTTAAGTTTCACCAAGACAATGTCCTCCATCCTCGTCAACTGGATTGCAGAATATGCAAGAGTCACTCTTCTACAACACGTGGATGACCTTCTATTTTGTGTGGTTGACATCAACACCTGCACAGTCTATTCCTTGTCTCTCCTACTCTACCTGGAAGAACAGCAACGCAAGGTCTGGAAGAACAAAGTCCAGTGATGCCAGAAGCAAGTTACATCCCTGGGACACTGTATTGCCCACCAGACGAAACACATGTCAAAAGACTGGAAGACCACTGTGGAGAAGATGGCTCCCCCAACAACTCCAAGAATGCTGCAGGCCTTCCCTGGTCTAGTGTCATATTGCAGAACCTGGATCCCTGATGCCTCAGTCCTAATGCAGCCTCTGTGCGCTTGCATCAACGCAACCCCGCTCCTTCTATCAGACGCAGCCTTCAACCCATTCAGGAGATTGGAAGAACTCCACAGTCTCAGCGCCAATACCAGGCCTACCTGACTATGAAAAGTCTTTCCGTCTACCTGATGGAAGAAAGAAGGTCATGCTACTGGAGTCCTGGCACGGATTCACGGGGGAAAACAGAGACTTTTAGGCTGCCTCTCAGCCCGCTTGGATCCAGTTGCAAGAAGAGCACCCTCCTGCCTGATGGCAGTATCTGCAGCACACACCCTCCTGGACAAGGTTGCTGACATCACTCTTGGACAGCCACTGGAAACTCTCACTCCACATGACATCTTGGCAATCTTCAATCAAGCTCAACCAACAGTAATCTCCCCACCGCCAGGCATCTTTGTGGCGCCTCTATTACCTTTGTCTCATAATGTCACCGTCTCCAGACCTACAGTCCTCAGCCCGGCCACTCTACTCCCACTCCCAAGGGGGGATACTTGGATGGCTCCAGAAGAAGTTTCAACACAGGAAGTGCAGTGACCAGCAATCAAGAAATCCTGTGGTCCAGAAGTCTGTCACCTAGCCTGTCAGCCCAGGAAGCAGAATTGATAGCGCTGACGAAGGCCTGCCAGATGGCAGAAGGCAAGACTGCAAACATCTACACGGACTACAGGTACTCGCATGGCATAGCACACGACTTTAGACCCATCTGGGCTACAAGGGACTTCATCACAGCAAACGGGACAACCGTGAAGCATCATGGAGCCTTCAGGGACCTACTGGGTATACTCCAACTTCCAAAATGGTGGCAATTTGAAAAATCAAAGTGCATGGAAAACTGAGAACAGAAGAGGCGTGAGGCAATAACATGGCGGACATGGCAGCCAAAGAAGCAGCCAAAGGAAGACAACATGGAGAAGTGGGAGAGGTCGAAGAGCCGGACGGCTACTACATGACGACTGAAGACAAGAAACCTGACAAAGAGACGTCCTGGGATCTGCTCAAGAAGTTACAAGACCAAGCTCCAAAAGGAGAAAAAGAGCTGAATGCGAAAAAAGCAACACGTGAAGAAAGAAGGCTATCAATAATAGACTTCAAACTCTGCCCACCACAAAGTATGCACCCTATGGTGGTCCAATGGGTACATGGACCCACATCCACATATCAAAGACACAGATGAATGATCTGATTGGTGCTTACTGGTTCGCTTCAGGGATCTCCACCCTAACAGCCAAATTCACCAGCAGCTGTCTGACCTGCGGCAAATGCAAGCCTGGACGTATGGAAGAAAGTCCCCCTCACCTCATCTGGAAAGACCACTCTACCAGCTTAAAAGGATCCAGATAGACCACATCCAGATATCGCCAAGTGAAGGATTCAAATACGCCATTGTGGTCAAAAGAAGTATTTTCAAGATGAACAGAAGCCTTCCAAGTCAGCAAAGACTACTGCAATGAAGCTACTTTCAGAAAATAGTGTGCAGATACGGGGCTCCAGAAATGATAGAAAGTGATGATCAGGGACCCGCATTCACAGCAAATCTGACACACAAGACCCGATTAGCAGTAGGGTCAGATTTAGGCCTACACACTCCTTACCACCCCCAGAGCAGCAGAAAGGTAGAAAAACTGAACGAAACACTTAAGAATAGAATGCTGAAAAATTGCCCAAGAGACACGCAAACCATGGCATGACACACTCCCAATTGCACTGTTTAGCGTAAGGCACACTCCCAGAGACCCAGAAAAGCTGTTTCGTGCCTGCATCTTCTGCTAACAGATAAGACATTTTCTTCTTTTAGTTTTTTGGTGCTTGCAGTTCAGTTCAGCCACTGATGTTTGTTCATTTGCCTTTTCCAGTTTTTTCAGTGGCTGCTGTTTTGATTTTGTTACACCAGAGAACTAATTTAGGTGGTAGAGGTCGTGTGATCTCAGGTGTTTTTGTAATTAGTAGAGTTGGTACTTTTCAGGGTTTTTTGGGATTGTAGTAAGTGCCTTTCCTATCCTTTTCTATCTAGACAGATTGGGCCCCAGCGTTTGCTCATTCTATTTTCTGTCTGTGTCTGTATTTCCTCTTGTCTAACCGCCATTACATGTTTGGGGGCTTCCTATGTTCTTTGGGGATCTGCTCCGGGGCAGATAGCTTTCCTTTTTCTATCTTTAGGTGTAGTTAGCTTCTCAGGCTGTGACGAGGCGTCTAGGACCAACGTAGGAACGCTCCACGGCTGCCTTTAGTTGTGGTGGTTAGTCAGGGTACTGCAATCCCATAGATTCCAACCTCTCTGGTGTATTGCCTTTTTTGCCTGCTCTTCTCAGCTACCAAATCATAACACTTATGTAATTGAATTGGTCAAAAACTAATGTCCATTCTCGAGTTTTTCTCCTCACTGCCAGATTTGATGATCCTGTCCAAGAGCCCCAGATGACACCAATCTCTGTGTAACTAGAGAGAAAGCCTGTTTGGATCCACGTATCGCATTGCAAGGAAGCTCCCGTACCAGGAGAGACACCTAAGCCATGAAGGATGTCGTGGATGCTCTGACTGACCAGACAGATGACCTACTTGATGAGTTCAAGGCCAGAGACCAAGTTAAAGCAGGATTTGAGTCACTATTGCCACTAGTAACTATAAACAAAAATGTTGATTGGATAAATTACATCTATTATAACCAGCAGAGATTTGTTAACTTCACCATAGATGCTGTAAAAGGTTTGGCAGCACAGTTAGGCCCCACTTCCATTATGGCATTCCAGAATAGAATGGCTTTGGATATGATTCTAGCTGAGAAAGGAGGTGTTTGCAAAATGATCAAAGACACCTGTTGCACCTACATCCCAGACAACACTGGCCCAAATGGTAAAGTCAGAATGGCAATACAGAAACTTACTGAGTTATCAGAGGAACTGAAACAGAACTCAGGTGTCACTGACCCATGGGATCGATACTTTGGGTGGATGAGTGGGTGGCAGAAAATATTGGCACAGGTTGGGACAGCCATTATGGGGGTTCTCATTTTTGCATTAATTACTGGTTGCTGTGTTGTTCCTTGTATCCGCAGGATAATGGAAAAGACTGTTCAGGAGACAACCAATTTGATGCCACTCACCATCTTGGACCTCGCACCAGTCCGGATGGAACTGCCTGGCTTGACCAGATCTCCGAACTACCTCCAGACTGAGAATACACATCCTTGATGAAACATCCTATCAACTATGAGATTATGATTGCAAACACATAAACCCCCGACAGGGACAGTCCTCCTGACCGCCCATTTGCGAAAAGTCTGTATTCGGTGGGGGAGACATGCGCTAGGCATATTCTCAACCCGCCGGCAGCACAAAAGAGTTGCAGCGCTTTGGGCCAGGAGCAGGTTTTTAGGGAAAGTGGTATCTAAGGGGGGACTGTCATGGAAATATATATGTATTCCATATATTCAAAGTATATTCACATATATGTATTCACAGTTCACAGTTAGATAGATCTCACTTGCTAAAAAACCCTGTGCTCACATATTTCTAGGCCAGCTATAATCAGTCGTTTTAAAGAAATCTGGCCTTCATAAGAGGCCTTCGTAAAGGAACAAATGCATGAAGTACAAAAAGTCTTATTAGATATCTGTTGTTTACATTATAGTTATGCAAGACAACTAGGTCACAAGAATATAAACAATAATTCTGCAACTTCAGCTCTTTTAATCATGATTATCATAATTATCATATTTACACTAGAACAGCCAATAATCTAGCAGCTTTTAATTGTATGTTAATTGACTAACCAGCCCCTTTTTGTAAATGTATAAAACCTTGAATGAATAATAAATGTATGTCTTTGACGAACTGTTATACTGACACTTGCGTTGTGGACAGTTTTCATTTCGTTCTGAGCGCTCAAAAAGACATTATATAGAGATTTGGACATGGCAAGCAGCAAACACTGAAGGATATTTTTATCCTAATTAAATTTCCATATCACTGTCTCTCCACCTTTCTCTGCAGTCTTTTGGGGTCTGCCTCTCCACCTTTCTCTGCAGTCTTTTGGGGTCTGCCTCTCCACCTTTCTCTGCAGTCTTTTGGGGTCTGTCTCTCCACCTTTCTCTGCAGTCTTTTGGGGTCTGCCTCTCCACCTTTCTCTGCAGTCTTTTGGGGTCTGCCTCTCCACCTTTCTCTGCAATCTTTTGGGGTCTGTCTCTCCACCTTTCTCTGCAGTCTTTTGGGGTCTGCCTCTCCACCTTTCTCTGCAGTCTTTTGGGGTCTGTCTCTCCAGCTTTCTCTTCAGTCTTTTGGGGTCTGCCTCTCCACCTTTCTCTGCAGTCTTTTGGGGTCTGTCTCTCCCACCTTTCTCTGCAGTCTTTTGGGGTCTGTCTCTCCAGCTTTCTCTGCAGTCTTTTGGGGTCTGTCTCTCCAGCTTTCTCTGCAGTCTTTTGGGGTTTGTCTCTCCCACCTTTCTTTGCAGTCTTTTGGGGTCTGTCTCTCCACCTTTCTCTGCAGTCTTTTGGGGTCTGTCTCTCCAGCTTTCTCTGCAGTCTTTTGGGGTTTGTCTCTCCCACCTTTCTCTGCAGTCTTTTGGGGTCTGTCTCTCCACCTTTCTCTGCAGTCTTTTGGGGGTCTGTCTCTCCACCTTTCTCTGCAGTCTTTTGGGGTCTGTCTCTCCAGCTTTCTCTGCAGTCTTTTGGGGTCTGTCTCTCCACCTTTCTCTGCAGTCTTTTGGGGTCTGTCTCTCCACCTTTCTCTTCAGTCTTTTGGGTCTGTCTCTCCCACCTTTCTCTGCAGTCTTTTGGGGTCTGTCTCTCCACCTTTCTCTGCAGTCTTTTGGGGTCTGTCTCTCCACCTTTCTCTGCAGTCTTTTGGGGTCTGTCTCTCCACCTTTCTCTGCAGTCTTTTGGGGTCTGTCCTCACACAATGTTTCATCCGTTGCTGCCAAAACTCACAAACGTGCGACCCCCGTCATCCCCAATCCTCCGCAACATCCAAAAATCAAGTTGTCCCCTATTGAGCGGAGAGTGGAACACTTAACCCCTGGGGATCTGCAGGCTGGGACCAGAAGACGGCGGCTCTGCAGGCTGGGACCAGAAGACGGCGGCTCTGCAGGCTGGGACCAGAAGACGGCAGCTCTGCTGGCTGGGACCAGAAGACGGCAGCTCTGCACGCTGGTCCTACTCAGAGCACCGGCCCAACCTCCTCTCCATTCATTGTCTACGGGACTGCCAGCAACAGCCAATAGGGAAAGCTGGATTTTTTGGGAATAACCCTTTAATTTCAGTAGTTGCCCACACAATCTACATAAATCACCGACACTGACGTGATCACATAAGAGCGTTTCCCTCTAGAGCGGACCCGACAGCCATCCACACGGCCCCGGTATCATTTACATTCCTTCCAAGAAAATATGTTTCTTTCTAACAGTCAGATACATTTGTTACAGCGACTGTGAGTCACAGGATTGTAAACCGCCCTCCCAAATGTATGAAGAAATGTCTGATCTATAATAAGTCGAGGGAAATCGCACAAGTAGCAATTCCCCAATAACCCGGCAGGAATACACTGCCATATACTGATCAATGATATCCACTACCGACATCAAGGCGCTAAGCCCAAAGCGTCCCATTATACACAATGACAATATCCCCAGAGTGACAGCTACGAATATACTGACATGTGCGGTACTGGGATCCTGTGACACAAAGTAACAAGTATCTGTGATGTAAAGGAAATGACAGGAGGGTAAATGGTGTCTCTCAAGACTGACATTTCCATAGAGATCTGAACATTGTCACCAATAGAGAGCTGAACATTGTCACCAATAGAGAGCTGAACATTGTCACATTGTGCTCAGCCCCCGAGTCAGTACTCTGTAGGAACACCGTTCTCTCCAGCTTTCCCTGCAGTCTTTTGGGGTCTGTCTCTCCACCTTTCTCTGCAGTCTTTTGGGGTCTGTCTCTCCACCTTTCTCTGCAGTCTTTTGGGGTCTGTCTCTCCCACCTTTCCCTGCAGTCTTTTGGGGTCTGTCTCTCCAGCTTTTTCTGCAGTCTTTTGGGGTATGTCTCTCCAGCTTTCTCTGCAGTCTTTTGGGATCTGTCTCTCACCTTTCTCTGCAGTCTTTTGGGGTCGGTCTCTCCAGCTTTCTCTGAAGTCTTTTGGGGTCTATCTCTCCCTCCTTTCTCTGCAGTCTTTTGGGGTCTGTCTCTCCAGCTTTCTCTGCAGTCTTTTGGGGTCTGTCTCTCCACCTTTCTCTGCAGTCTTTTGGGGTCTGTCTCTCCACCTTTCTCTGCAGTCTTTTGGGTCTGTCTCTCCCACCTTTCCCTGCAGTCTTTTGGGGTCTGTCTCTCCAGCTTTCTCTGCAGTCTTTTGGGGTATGTCTCTCCAGCTTTCTCTGCAGTCTTTTGGGATCTGTCTCTCACCTTTCTCTGCAGTCTTTTGGGGTCGGTCTCTCCAGCTTTCTCTGCAGTCTTTTGGGGTCTATCTCTCCCTCCTTTCTCTGCAGTCTTTTGGGGTCTGTCTCTCCACCTTTCTCTGCAGTCTTTTGGGGTCTGTCTCTCCACCTTTCTCTGCAGTCTTTTGGGGTCTGTCTCTCCCACCTTTCTCTGCAGTCTTTTGGGGTCTGTCTCTCCAGCTTTCTCTGCAGTCTTTTGGGGTATGTCTCTCCAGCTTTCTCTCCAGTCTTTTGGGATCTGTCTCTCACCTTTCTCTGCAGTCTTTTGGGGTCGGTCTCTCCAGCTTTCTCTGCAGTCTTTTGGGGTCTGTCTCTCCAGCTTTCTCTGCAGTCTTTTGGGGACTGTCTCTCCAGCTTTCTCTGCAGTCTTTTGGGGTCTGTCTCTCCACCTTTCTCTGCAGTCTTTTGGGGTCTGTCTCTCCAGCTTTCTCTGCAGTCTTTTGGGGTCTGTCTCTCAGCTTTCTCTGCAGTCTTTTGGGGTCTGTCTCTCCAGCTTTCTCTGCAGTCTTTTGGGGTCTGTCTCTCCAGCTTTTCTGCAGTCTTTTGGGGTCTGTCTCTCCAGCTTTCCTGCATCTTTGGGGTCGTCTCTCCAGCTTTCCTGCATCTTTTGGGGTCGTCTCTCCACTTTCTCTTGCAGTCTTTTGGGGTCTGTCTCTCAGTTTCTCTGCAGTCTTTGGGGTCTGTCTCTCAGCTTTCTCTGCAGTCTTTTGGGGTTGTCTCTCCACTTTCTTGCAGTCTTTGGTTGTCTCTCACATTTCTCTGCAGTCTTTTGGGGTCTATCTCTCCACCTTCCTCTGCAGTCTTTTGGGGTCTGTCTCTCCAGGTTTCTCTGCAGTCTTTTGGGGTCTGTCTCTCCACCTTTCTCTGTAGTCTTTTGGGGTCTGTCTCCACCTTTCTCTGCAGTCTTTTGGGGTCTGTCTCTCCACCTTTCTCTGCAGTCTTTTGGGGTCTGTCTCTCCACCTTTCTCTGCAGTCTTTTGGGGTCTGTCTCTCCACCTTTCTCTGCAGTCTTTTGGGGTCTATCTCTCCCACCTTTCTCTGCAGTCTTTTGGGGTCTGTCTCTCCACCTTTCTCTGCAGTCTTTTGGGGTCTATCTCTCCCACCTTTCTCTGTAGTCTTTTGGGGTCTGTCTCTCCCACCTTTCTCTACAGTCTTTTGGGGTCTGTCTCTACACCTTTCTCTGCAGTCTTTTGGGGTCTGTCTCTCCACCTTTCTCTGCAGTCTTTTGGGGTCTGTCTCTCCACCTTTCTCTGCAGTCTTTTGGGGTCTGTCTCTCCACCTTTCTCTGCAGTCTTTTGGGGTCTGTCTCTCCACCTTTCTCTGCAGTCTTTTGGGGTCTATCTCTCCCACCTTTCTCTGCAGTCTTTTGGGGTCTGTCTCTCCACCTTTCTCTGCAGTCTTTTGGGGTCTGTCTCTCCACCTTTCTCTGCAGTCTTTTGGGGTCTGTCTCTCCACCTTTCTCTGCAGTCTTTTGGGGTCTATCTCTCCCACCTTTCTCTGCAGTCTTTTGGGGTCTATCTCTCCCACCTTTCTCTGTAGTCTTTTGGGGTCTGTCTCTCCCACCTTTCTCTACAGTCTTTTGGGGTCTGTCTCTACACCTTTCTCTGCAGTCTTTTGGGGTCTGTCTCTCCACCTTTCTCTGCAGTCTTTTGGGGTCTGTCTCTCCACCTTTCTCTGCAGTCTTTTGGGGTCTGTCTATCCAGCTTTCTCTGCAGTCTTTTGGGGTCTGTCTCTCCAGCTTTCTCTGCAGTCTTTTGGGGTCTGTCTCTCCAGCTTTCCCTGCAGTCTTTTGGGGTCTGTCTCTCCAGCTTTCTCTGCAGTCTTTTGGGGTCTGTCTCTCCACCTTTCTCTGCAGTCTTTTGGGGTCTGTCTCTCCAGCTTTCTCTGCAGTCTTTTGGGGTCTGTCTCTCCAGCTTTCTCTGCAGTCTTTTGGGGTCTGTCTCTACAGGTTTCTCTGCAGTCTTTTGGGGTCTGTCTCTCCACCTTTCTCTGCAGTCTGCAGGATGTTTAGGGTTGTTGTCCTGCTGGAAGGTGAACCTTACCCCCTGGCTGAAGTCTTCTGCAGCCTCTAACAGGTTTTCCTTCAGGATTGCCCTGTATTTAGCTCCATCTTGTCATCACCTCTGACCAGCTTCCCTGCCTCTGCTGAAGAAAAGCCTCCCCACAGCAGGATTCTGTCACCACCATGTGTGACAGTGGGGATCGTGTTTTCAGGGTGATGTGCAGCATTAGTTTCTTCCACACAAAGCGTTTTGCATTCAGCCCAAAAAGTTCTCTTTTGGTCTCATCTGAGCAGATCCCTTTCCTCCACGTGCTCGCTGTGTCGCTTACATTGTTTTATTCAAATGCAAACTGCAATTCTTATGTATTTAAGAAATGTCTTTTCTTGCTGCTCTTCCATGAAGGCCACATTTGAGGAGTATACAACCAGTGTCGGGTGCCCAAGTCCGGAACATACAGCGCTTTGGACGCAGGACATGTTCATTGTCTCCGCAAGAGAAATTGACATTCTGCGGTCTGGAAAGACGCACGGCATATTCGTCTCCGCGGGTGTCTGTGGACGCATAGTGGACATGGGATTTCTGTCACAGCTGGCAGCAGCTCCACATTGTGGGCACATACCGTATTTTTTGTATTGTGGACAGATTCTTCCCCTGAGCTGTGGATCTCAGCAGCTCCTCCAGTGACCATGAACCTTCTTCTCACTTTAACGTTCTCCTTGCTTGGGACGTCAGATAGTGGACGGCCATGTCTTGGTTTGTAGTTGTGCCATACTCCTTCCATTGTTGGATGATGGATTGATCAGTGCTCTGTGAGATGTTCAGAGCTTGAGCTATTGTTTATAACCTAACCCTGCTTTACTGTTCTCAAAAACTTTATCTCTGACCTGTCTGGTGAGCTCCTTGGCTTTCATAAGGCTGTTTGATCCTTAATGTTCTCAAACAAATTTACTAGCAAGTGATATCAAAGAAACACGCTCTACAAAGAGACTGAATCGAGGTTTCTATATTTTGAGTTGAGGTACCCTTTAAATAATGTTTATACGGGGAGGAATTCCCCCCGTGTGTCTCTGAATGGTTCATTCACTTTCAGTGTTGCATCCGCTCGCTGCACTCAGGGCTTTCTGATGAATTTGCAAAATGTGCTTCCTGAAAATAATATATCAGGTCTTATCATGGAAGACATATAAATGTCCTGTAGACAAGGAAATGGAGGCAGCATGTAATATGTAACCAAGAGCCGGACCCCCGCTGCGTCTGCACCCAGAGGCCCTGGGCGTCTTACTGATGATACCGGGAGCGGTCAGAACTCAACATCATCTTATTAGCATTTTTCTACTATTAATATTAATAAAGGTAAAATATCTAACTAGGAACGAGGTCAACACCATGTGGCGGACAGCAAATCTCCATCCTCTGCCCACAGGATTTCTATTAAACTTCATCAGAAAGCGGAAAAATTACACAAAATCAGTAGAGAATCAGATGCCCCATATCTGACACAGAGAATATCAAGTACAAGGAAATCAGGGTATGCGGCTCGGATAGGACAGTCTTGTAATAGGAAGTAGTCGCAGTATTATAGTAGTTATATTCTTGTACATAGGGGCAGTATTATAGTAGTTATATTCTTGTACATAGGGGCAGTATTATAGTAGTTATATTCTTGTACATAGGGGCAGTATTATAGTAGTTATATTCTTGTACATAGGGACAGTATTAGTAGAGTTATATTCTTGTACATAGGGACAGTATTATAGTAGTTATATTCTTGTACATAGGGACAGTATTATAGTAGTTATATTCTTGTACATAGGAGCAGTATTATAGTAGTTATATTCTTGTACATAGAGGGCAGTATTATAGTAGTTATATTCTTGTACATAGGAGCAGTATTATAGTAGTTATATTCTTGTACATAGAGGGCAGTATTATAGTAGTTATATTCTTGTACATAGGGGCAGTATTATAGTAGTTATATTCTTGTACATAGGGGCAGTATTATAGTAGTTATATTCTTGTATATAGGGGCAGTATTATAGTAGTTATATTCTTGTACATAGGAGCAGTATTATAGTAGATATATTCTTGTACATAGGGGCAGTATTATAGTAGTTATATTCTTGTACATAGGGGCAGTATTATAGTAGTTATATTCTTGTACATAGGGGCAGTTTTATAGTAGTTATATTCTTGTACATAGGAGCAGTATTATAGTAGTTATATTCTTGTACATAGGGGCAGTATTATAGTAGTTATATTCTTGTACATAGGGGCAGTATTATAGTAGTTATATTATTGTACATAGGAGCAGTATTATTGTAGTTATAGTCTTGCACATAGGGAGCAGTATTATAGTAGTTATATTCTTGTACATAGGGGCAGTAATATAGTAGTTATATTCCTGTACATAGAGGCAGTATTATAGTAGTTATATTCTTGTACATAGGGGGCAGTATTATAGTAGTTATATTCTTGTACATAGGGACAGTAATATAGTAGTTATATTCCTGTACATATGGGCAGTATTATATTAGTTATATTCTTGTACATAGGAGCAGTATTATAGTAGTTATATTCTTGTACATAGGGGCAGTATTATAGTAGTTATATTCTTGTACATAGGGGCAGTATTATAGTAGTTATATTCTTGTACATAGGGGCAGTTTTATAGTAGTTATATTCTTGTACATAGGAGCAGTATTATAGTAGTTATATTCTTGTACATAGGGGCAGTATTATAGTAGTTATATTCTTGTACATAGGGCAGTATTATAGTAGTTATATTATTGTACATAGGAGCAGTATTATTGCAGTTATAGTCTTGCACATAGGGAGCAGTATTATAGTAGTTATATTCTTGTACATAGGGGCAGTAATATAGTAGTTATATTCCTGTACATAGAGGCAGTATTATAGTAGTTATATTCTTGTACATAGGGGCAGTATTATAGTAGTTATATTCTTGTACATAGGGACAGTATTATAGTAGTTGTATTCTTGTACATAGGAGCAGTATTATAGTAGTTATATTCTTATACATAGGGGCAGTATATATAGTAGTTATATTCTTGTACATAGGAGCAGTATTATAGTAGTTATATTTTTGTATATAGGGCAGTATTATAGTAGTTGTATTCTTGTACATAGGAGCAGTATTATAGTAGTTATATTCTTATACATAGGGGCAGTATTATAGTAGTTATATTCTTGTACATAGAGCAGTATTATAATAGTTATATTCTTGTACATAGGGGCAGTATTATAGTAGTTATATTCTTATACATAGGGCAGTATTATAGTATTATATTCTTTACATAGGAGCAGTATTATAGTAGTTATATTTTGTATATAGGGGCAGTATTATAGTAGTTATATTCTTGTACATAGGAGCAGTATTATAGTATTATATTCTTTACATAGGGCAGTATTATAGTAGTTATATTCTTGTACATAGGGGCAGTATTATAGTAGTTATATTCTTGTACATAGGGCAGTATTATAGTAGTTATATTCTTGTACATATGGAGCAGATATTAAATAGTTATATTCTTGTACATAGGGGGCAGTATTATAGTAGTTATATTCTTGTATATAGGAGCAGTATTATAGTAGTTATATTCCTGTACATAGGAGCAGTATTAAGTAGTTATATTCTTGTACATAGGAGCAGTATTATAGTAGTTATATTCTTGTACATAGGGCAGTATTATATAGTTATATTCTTGTACATAGGGGAGTATTATAGTAGTTATATTTTGTATATAGGAGCAGTATTATAGTAGTTATATTCTGTACATAGGAGCAGTATTAAAGTAGTTATATTCTTGTACATAGGAGCAGTATTATAGTAGTTATATTCTTGTACATAGGGGCAGTATTATAGTAGTTATATTCTTGTACATAGGAGCAGTATTATAGTAGTCTATATTCTTGTACATAGGGCAGTATTATAGTAGTTATATTCTTGTACATAGGAGCAGTATTATAGTAGTTATATTCTTGTACATAAGCAGTATTATAGTAGTTATATTATTGTACATCGGAGCAGTATTATAGTAGTTATATTCTGTACATAGGAGCAGTATTATAGTAGTTATATTCTTGTACATAGGAGCAGTATTATAGTAGTTATATTCTTGTACATAGGGGCAGTATTATAGTAGTTATATTCTTGTACATAGGAGCAGTATTATAGTAGTTATATTCTTGTACATAGGGCAGTATTATAGTAGTTATATTTTGTACATAGGAGCAGTTTAACAGTAGTTAAAACATGTACATAGGGCAGTATTATAGTAGTTATATTATTGTACATCGGAGCAGTATTATAGTAGTTATATTCTGTACATAGGAGCAGTATTATAGTAGTTATATTCTTGTACATAGGAGCAGTATTATAGTATTATATTCTTGTACATAGGGGCAGTATTATAGTAGTTATATTCTTGTACATAGGAGCAGTATTATAGTAGTTATATTCTTGTACATAGGGGCAGTATTATAGTAGTTATATTATTGTACATAGGGGCAGTATTATAGTAGTTATATTATTGTACATAGGGGCAGTGTCACGGGACAGCAGTGGGAAAACAGGGGACGAGGAGCCTGGGCCCCTGAACAGCCCCTCAGGCTAAAGGGGGTGCCCAGTCTTTCCTTAACTTGGGGGTATCCTTGAAGGTAGGGAGGCCCAAGTCACCGACCTGTCCCTATCTGCTGTTTAGCCCTGAGCTAAGCCCCAAACTATCACCCCAGGAGGTGAGACAGGGAGTAAAGTGAACTGCATCAATATAACAAATGTTAAGAAAAAACAGACACCTAGGTGACAAGGCAACTAAAGAACAAAACTTAGCTTTCTCTGGTGCAATGCACCGCACAGCAGAGTAAGGCACCAGATCACAGTATACAGCTGCAGCACCAGAAAGCTCCTGACTCCAGCTTGGTTGGTCTCCAAAAGCACCTATATCACCAACAGTCAGCTGATGCATCAGGTGACCTTTTAAAGGATGGTGGGAGTGGTCACCACCTGCATCAGCAAACTCAGCAGCAATGTAATTACACCAGCAGCCACCGGGGGAAAAAACAGACATTAACCCCTGATGGTCTGAAAGGAAAAAAGTTTTAATATGAAAAGCAAAATCTGCCACAGATCCAGAAATAGATCGTGACAGTACCCCCCTTTCAATGAGGGGGCTCTGGACCCTCAAAACCGCACCTCACCATAAAACAACCTATGGTGAGGACGCCTCGATCCACCAGAGTTCACCTCGGCAGTCACCTGACTCTCAGGTTTATGGCAAATGCGGACTGATGGAAGTGACAATAACGTATGCTCCGGAGGTGCCACAAATCTCCAGAGCGCCGACCTGGGAAATGAGTTGTGTACCTGCATTACTGGGGGTAACTCCAGCTGGAAAGTCCCTGGGCTGAGAATCGCAGACACCCTTTACGGCCCAATACCCTAGGAGTCCAGGCCTCAGCAGCATGCTTCCACCGGATGTTTTTGGTGGACACCCATACATACTCATTCACACACAGGTCCGGACCTGAACGTTTATTGCCACACACATACATTTGCCACAAGTCGGAGAACTCTTCGAGGAACTGAGAACAGAGGCCAGAGGCGTCCCCCTGTGTCACCACACTCACACATTTCTCAGAGGAAACCACCACCCTCCCCTGACCCCTCCTCCCAAGAGGACTCCGACTCTCAGGGTTGGCTAGTGGTGAGGGTTGGGACTTGCCCCTACTCCTTGGCAGCACCTCTGCTGCCCCCACTGGAGAAGAAGGGGATGGTTGCAGAAAGACGGCAGAGACAGTAGCCCCCGGGCAGCAGCCCTCACACGACTGACCCCAGCTGACTACTTCCCTGGAACGCCAATCTATGACCAGGTTGTGTTTTCTCAACCAAGTGAGGCCAAAAACGATGGGTATTGGCATACCCTCCAAGGCGTAGCATGACAGGGACTCTTCATGACCAGTCCCTATACGCAGGCGTATATCATGCACGACCTGGGTCACACTCCCCTGGCTGACTGGAACAGAGTCAATGGTCTGGACACCTAGTGGTTTAGCTAGCATCTTACACATCAGGCCATGGGTCCGAACAAAGTGAGCATCCACCAAATTGACTCCTGCTCCACTGTCCACCAGCACCGGTATCCCCTTAGATACCTGCCAATCACCACTCTCGCAGACAGGGTACACTGAGGGGAAGAAATGGAGGAAATATACACTCCCTGGTCGCCTCCCTCCACACGACAGGGGATGCGGCTTTTTAGATGGTACAGGTAACTTGGCGCGAGCTGGGCAGACCCCAATGAAATGACCAGTCTGCCCACAGTAAAAACATGCCCCCACAGCACGTGGAACCGCAGACAACCCTGCTTGGTAACCAACTGCTCCCACCTGCATGGGTTCGTCCGGCTGCTCAGCTGTGTCCTCCTCCCTAGTAAGTGTGTAGCCCTGGTACACAATACTAAGAGGATGAGTGGAGAGGTAACAGTTAAGGTCTCTTCATGACATCACGTACACTTCTGACACACCCAGCAGGGGTGTGGAAGGGAGTGATTTTTAGTCAGTCAGTTTCCTGTCCTTGGACAGAGTAGATGTGTCCAGTTTGAGCCTGTCAGCAGTTCAGAAAGTGGAGGCTGGTACAGGTGGTCTAATTCACCTTAGCCTAGTCAGAGCTGTGCCCCACTGGAAGAAAGACTGAAGCTACTATTAAGAGTCGAGCAAATCGAAGGGCAAAGTGGAAGGAAGATAATTGGAAAAGTGCTTTTGACTTGGAAAAGTCCTGCACATTGCTACCGGTTACTGGGGACCGAAGGATCACTATTAGCTACAAGCATAGTGAAGAGAAAACCAGAGATTTACCGGACCCTAGGTCGCGGCAAACACCCCTTATAGTCAGTACGTAACTGGGGTCAGGGGGAGTGAAGACTTTGAGTCAGTGCACGACAAGATAAGAATTCAGCTCTCTCGCAGGAAGGCTTCACCACAAATCTGACTGGGCAGAACAGCTTTGGAAAGCTGGAATCATAGAGGGGACTACGCTTCAGGCTGGTCGTACTCATCTTCATTGGACAGTAAAGGAGGCCCCTAACTTGCTTAGCTGTTGCCTCAAAGCTCATCCTCCATCAACCCCATCAGCCTCCCTGGGACCTGCCTTATCATCTTGCAAGTAAAGGTATGGAAAGACGCTGACCGTGTGAGACTGAGTTATTATTGCATGCCTGCACAATCCCTACCTAACTACCGACCTGAGGGAAGAGTCCCACCTGTAGGGGACCCGACATCTAGCTGCCTCACCATCCCCTCAGAGCTCTACAGCAGCGCTGGTATAATTACCAGAAGACTACAGGTGGCGTCACGAACTGTATATAAACCTATCCCCTGTAAATATTCCCCAACATACGCCAGACCGCCAGGGCCACAGACCGAGCCACAGCTACCTGTGACAATCCCCATAGACTTCTACGGGCTCGGCTCTGAGTACCCCATTGCCCTGGTAACCCACAATTGTGGTGGCGGGTCGACACAAATACTTGGCGTCACGAACAGGATACGAAACTTGCAGCATTGCGAGCCCTGTGTGCCTGTGGAGTGTTTTTGTGAAAAAGGACTGTTTGCATTTTTGGCGCCAAAATCGCCATTTTTGTCGCCATATTCGCGCCCTCAGGCGCTGGAGAAGAAGGAGGGCGTACCTGAAAGAGCGCGCAAAGTCTTGGACACGCCCCCGGCTCTGACTCAGCGGCAGGTCCTGCAACAGGAAGTGAACGCTCTGACATCAGAGCGCCTGCGACGAAGGTCCTGTTCCCACTGCGGTGCCTGTGAAATAGCAGCGTCTGAAACCGGTAGGCTCCGTTTAACCAAGGGGGCGCTAAGATGTCACAACAACCGGCTGACAGTGCGGCCCCGGTCGGAGTCCCCAATCCCGCACCGTCTGGTATTGTAGCGCCAGATGGGGGCGCAGGCCCTGCACCCAGTCCGGTAGTCCCGTTTCATGCCACTAACGCTCCATATATGCCTGGGGCGAAATGGCTTCCCCAATACAGCGGTGAGCCAGGCACATTAGCAGGCTTCAAGCGGAAGTTATGCAGCATCTAGAAATGTACTCCATGCCTGAGAGACAAAAAGCTGCTGTGCTAATAGGGCAGCTAACTGGCGCTGCTGAAGGGAAGTGGAGACTTGGGATACCGTTGATCAGGAGTCGGTACCTGCGATCTTCCTTAAGCTGCATGCCATATTTGAAGACCGCACAGAAACGGATCTCCGGATGGCCTTCTATCACTGTTCACAACAGCCAGGTGACAGCATCCGGGACTATGCTTGCCGACTACAGGGAGCCCTGAGAGCCCTCAAGCAAATTAACCATTTAAATGCTATCGACGAGAATAGAATGCTGAAAGAACAATTTATACAGGGATTGAGATCCCCAGAGGAACGCAGAACTGTAAATTGGTGGTCCTTAGATCATCCGGATGCTACCTTTGATGCCCTAAAGGACATGGCAATAAAAGGGCTGCGGCCCCTGGGCAAACCTGAGGTGGCCACCCAACATCATCAGGCTGAAGTCACTCCGGAACCGGCAGTAACCCCCGTTTTCCCCGCTAGTGGCTGAAGCCAAAGCGCAGGTGACACCTCCTAGTGAATTGGACTGTCTGCGCTCAGAGGTGCGCCAGCTGACTAAAAATCTGGCTGCTGTATGAGTGCCCTACAGCTGCGGAAAGAGGAGGAAGGGAAGATCTTGTTAGCTGACTGCCCAGAGGACGTTCCGTGGATGCACCGGAGAAGAAAGAAGACGTCGCCCCCCCGGAGGAGGACAACGCCACCCCCAGGAGCAACCTCTGATCAACACCCTCCTCGTCGAGAGATCCTCTGTTACCGCTGCAACCGGAAAGGTCATCTGTCTACACAGTGTCCTTTAAACGGGCAGAACCTGGGTCCAAGGGCCAACACCCAGGAGAATACCCGTCAGGCCCCCTAGACTGGAACCGCAGGTATGTGGGCGGGCGACCCTACCTGTCCATTATTCTAGATGGTATTGCTGTTCCAGCATTGTTAGACACTGGGTCCCAGGTGACCCTAATACCTGATGCTCTATATACCAAGTACTGGTCAATGGACAGTCTTAAACCTCCGAGCCTTGACTTTACTGTGTATGCTTCGAATGGTCTTCCTGTAGAAGTACTCGGAACAAAATGTGTAGATGTAAAGGTGGGCAGAGAGGAGTTGAAAGACCAAGGGCTTCTGGTAGTAAAGACTGTAAATGAGGAGAACGGTTTAAATATCATTTTGGGTACTAACATTATCGGTAATTGTTTGGGAGAAGTTGTGTTCTTGCTCCAACAGCTCGCTGAGATTGCCCGACCAAGGCAGAAGGAGTAATCCAAAGAGAGATCCGGGCCCTGATGTGTCAGCAGCAAGCGAAGCTTACCGACGGCGAAATTGGTAATGTACGGGTCACTGACTCGGATCCTATTGTGATACCCCCAATGAGTGAAATGATCATTTGGTGCAGGGCAGCCATAGGTCTGAGAGGACAGAATTACCAAGCTGTAGTAGAACCCCACCATTCAGAACATAGACCTACACTTATGACTGCTAGAGGAGTAGTAGAAGTGGTGAATGGAAGAGTACCGGTACGACTTCTCAATTGGGGAGATGATGAGGTAAATTTACCCCGTTATGCAACCATTGCCAAACTTCATGCTGTTGATAATAATTCTATTCTCCCGGCTGAGTCCTTAGACTCCTGTCAAATAGCGGAGGACAATGACCCAGCAACTCAGGTGGCGGAATGGTGTCAGCAACTCCATGTTGGGACGGACACCACTCCCGCTCACCAGAAGCAAGGGGTATTACGGGTGGTACAAGAGTATGCCCAAGTGTTTAGCAAAAATCCACTTGATTTTGGGACAATTAAGGGAGTACAACATCATATCCCTACAGGCAGTCATCCTCCCATCAAAGAGCGGTATAGGCCCATACCTCCAGCTCATTATCAGAAGGCTAAAGAAATGTTAAATGATATGAAGAAAGCTGGGGTGATAAGGGATAGTTGTAGCCCCTGGGCAGCCCCTCTAGTTCTGGTTAAAAAGAAAGATGGTAGTATGAGAATGTGTGTGGATTACAGGCAGGTGAACCGCATAACACACAAGGATGCATACCCGTTACCACGTATAGAGGAATCATTAGCTGCTCTGAAAACGGCTAACTACTTTTCTACCCTTGATCTGACTAGTGGTTACTGGCAAGTGGCTGTGGCTGAGGAGGATCGTGAGAAAACGGCTTTCACCACCCCAATGGGGCTCTGTGAGTTCGACAGAATGCCGTTTGGGCTCAGTAGTGCCCCAGGAACATTTCAGAGAGTGATGGAAAACTGTCTGGGACATCTCAATTTTGAAACCGTGCTGCTATACCTAGACGACGTTATCGTGTATTCCAAGACATATGAGGACCATCTGAAGCACCTGGCAGAAGTATTCGAGTCCCTGTCCAGGTACGGGATGAAATTAAAACCCTCAAAATGCCATCTACTCAAGCAGAAGGTACAATACTTGGGGCACATCGTCAGTTCGGAAGGAGTAGCGCCGGACCCAGAGAAAGTCACTGCCATCCAGAAGTGGCCGGAGCCGAAGAACCTTAAGGAAGTGCGACAGTTCCTGGGACTAACGGGTTACTACAGGAGATTCGTGAAAGATTACACGAAGAAGGCAGCTCCTTTACAGGACCTCCTGGTAGGACAATCTTTAAAGAGCAGAAACCCTCCCTTTAATTGGGGTAAAGAACAGGCTGAAGCATTCCAAAAGATGAAAGAGATCCTTACAGGTGATGAAATCTTAACCTATCCTGATTACAGCCAACCGTTCCTGTTGTACACCGACGCCAGTAATGAAGGGTTGGGAGCCGTTCTCAGTCAGAAGCAGAATGGACAAGAAAAAGTCATCGCATATGCCAGCAGAAAACTCAGGCCAACTGAAAGGAATCCGGAAAATTATAGCAGCTTCAAGCTGGAGTTTCTGGCGCTGGTCTGGGCCATCACTGAAAGATTTAAGCACTATCTGGCCTCCAATAAGTTCACTGCGTTTACAGACAACAACCCGTTAACGCACCTGGAAACCGCCAAGCTGGGCGCCATGGAGCAGCAATGGATGGCTCGGTTGTCCAATTATCAGTTTACTATCAAGTACCGGGCAGGTCGAAAGAATGCTAATGCTGATGCGTTGTCCCGAATGCCGCATGACTCTGACACGGAAGAAGAATCGGACGACCTGGAAGAAATTGAGCTACCCGCGTTCCATCGAAATGGGGTAGTCCACGAGCATCGAGTTCACAGAAAGCAGTATGGTGCAGCGTTAAATCCTTTACCCATCACAGTTGGAAAGAGACTCAGGACAGTGATCCAGTGGTCAGCCGCATCAAGGAGTTGTTAAAACAGGAAGGTTCCTCCTTGGAAAAGGATGCACCTATGTCAGCCAAGCTCCTGTGGAACGAGAAAAGCAGGTTGTTCCTATACCGTGAGAAGTTGTGCAGGAGATACGTCAATCCCAGAACCCATGAAATGGTCTGGCAAATAGTGGTCCCCAAGGCAGACGTCCCAATGGTGCTGGAAGCATACCACGATCAAGCAGGACACTTTGGCTGGAGAAAGCTGGAGACCCTGTTGAGATGCCGGTTCTACTGGGTAGGGATGCGCAGCTCCATCGAAAGGTGGTGTCGGAACTGTGGACCCTGTGGTCTCAGAAGAAAGGACTACGGAAGTCAGAAGGCCCCCCTGCAACCTATCTGGACGACTCGTCCCCTGGAGATTGTGGCCCTGGACCATGTCAAATTGTCGCCAAGTAGATCTGGATACTCATACGCCTTGACCATGGTGGACCATTACTCCAGATTTCTGGTGGTTGTTCCAGTGAAAGACCAGACCGCAGTAACGGCCGCGAAGACCTTTCAAGCAAGCTTCTGCAGACCGCATGGGTATCCGGAGCAAGTATTAACCGATCAGGGACCTGCTTTCGAAGCTGATTTATTCAAGGAATTCTGTCACATGTACGGGTGCAAGAAAATAAGAACAACACCATATCACCCTCAAACCAACGGTCTTTGCGAAAAAATGAACCATATTGTCCTTGACTTGTTGAGATCCATACCGTTGGAAGACAGGAATCGATGGCCGGATTTACTACCTGATTTGGTTGATTTGTATAATCATATACCTGTAAGCTCAACTAACTGCACTCCAGCTTATCTTATGCGAGCAAGGCCCGGAAGACTACCAATGGATCTAGAACTTGGAGTGGTAGAACCGGAGGCAGACGACGCGTTGAAAACTGGGACATCAATCGGCAAGAGCAATACAGAAGAGTACAAATCTGTGTAGAGGAAAGTCTTAATAAGGCACGGGAGAAACAGGAAGATGTTTACAACCGAAATGCTCCTGCCAAGCCTTTGATGCCTGGAGAGGTAGTATTAAAAAGAAAAAGGAAGATGCACAAACTGGATAACCAGTGGGAGCAAGAACCCTACGTCATACAAGATTCTAAATATGACAACAGAAAAGTTTGTGTCGTCAGTAAGGACGGAGGAAGAACAACAATCACTGTGTCCAGAGATCATTTGAAGTTGTGTCCAGAACACTTAAAGCGTTGTGAAAAGAACCCTGTCCTTAATCAAGGAGAAAGAAAGGAAGAGGTCATACACACCGATCTGGGAGATCTTCCTGCGGATTGGCCTAGACTGGGAGATGCTGTGATAATTCCAGTGTTGCAGTTTTATCAGCCACAAGAGGAAGTTCTACCTCCAGTTGTGCCTGTGGTGCCAGTTGAGCCCGCTCAGGAGTTACCCATCCCAGCAACACCTCAACCTGTGGAATCTCAAGATGGATCATCTGAAGCAGCGCCCCATACTATGGGATCTCCTGGTGAAGCTGACTCACACCGCCCAGCCATCAGTACGCTTGCCAGATCCATAGAAAGATTGAGGCAGTTCTATAGTTTGCCGTTACGCAGTGCAGACAGATCACAACTTATATACCTGAAACTACACCACGTAGATCAGAGAGAATCACAAAAGGGAATTACCCATTAGATATCAGCAGTGATTATAACGAATTTATGTGAACATTGTAAAAAGTCTATATATATAAATGTGTTTTTCCCTATTATGTCTTCGTTTAACAATGGACTCAGAGGCTGAGGACTGAGCCAGCCAAAAACTGTATCCTGTAAATAGTTGCACTTTGTGCCTTTTTAATGGTTTCACATGAAACCTTGACTTACCTCTGAACCAAAAACCCGTGTGGTGTGGCACTGAGTGAGGTCTGCATTCGGATGTCCTGCAGCCCACCCAGGACCTACGTTGAAGGTTTGGTGCGGGTCCTTCACAAGGAATACTGTATATTTATTGAATGCTATTTAATACTTGTATTTTTCTATAATGTTTGCAACGTTCAAGATATCCTCACCTCCCGGATGGGACGAATTAATGTTATTGTTAATATTTTCATGCATAAACAAAAATGTCTCTTTATATTTTACAGCCCGGGAGTGCTGTCGTTTACCATGGGGGAATGTGTAGCCCTGGTACACAATACTAAGAGGATGAGTGGAGAGGTAACAGTTAAGGTCTCTTCATGACATCACGTACACTTCTGACACACCCAGCAGGGGTGTGGAAGGGAGTGATTTTTAGTCAGTCAGTTTCCTGTCCTTGGACAGAGTAGATGTGTCCAGTTTGAGCCTGTCAGCAGTTCAGAAAGTGGAGGCTGGTACAGGTGGTCTAATTCACCTTAGCCTAGTCAGAGCTGTGCCCCACTGGAAGAAAGACTGAGCTAACTATTAAGAGTCGAGCAAATCGAAGGGCAAAGTGGAAGGAAGATAATTGGAAAAGTGCTTTTGACTTGGAAAAGTCCTGCACATTGCTACCGGTCACTGGGGACCGAAGGATCACTATTAGCTACAAGCATAGTGAAGAGAAAACCAGAGATTTACCGGACCCTAGGTCGCGGCAAACAAGCCCCTTATAGTCAGTACGTAACTGGGGTCAGGGGGAGTGAAGACTTTGAGTCAGTGCACGACAAGATAAGAATTCAGCTCTCTCGCAGGAAGGCTTCACCACAAATCTGACTGGGCAGAACAGCTTTGGAAAGCTGGAATCATAGAGGGGACTACGCTTCAGGCTGGTCGTACTCATCTTCATTGGACAGTAAAGGAGGCCCCTAACTTGCTTAGCTGTTGCCTCAAAGCTCATCCTCCATCAACCCCATCAGCCTCCCTGGGACCTGCCTTATCATCTTGCAAGTAAAGGTATGGAAAGACGCTGACCGTGTGAGACTGAGTTATTATTGCATGCCTGCACAATCCCTACCTAACTACCGACCTGAGGGAAGAGTCCCACCTGTAGGGGACCCGACATCTAGCTGCCTCACCATCCCCTCAGAGATCTACAGCAGCGCTGGTACTAATTACCAGAAGACTACAGGTGGCGTCACGAACTGTATATAAATCTATCCCCTGTAAATATATCCCCAACATACGCCAGACCGCCAGGGCCACAGACCGAGCCACAGCTACCTGTGACAAATCCCATAGACTTCCATGGGCTCGGCTCTGAGTACCCCATTGCCCTGGTAACCCACAATTGTGGTGGCGGGTCGACACACCACCATCTTGTGGACTTCAAAACTGATATCCATTAAATGAGATAAAAGACCCACAATTGTGGTGGCGGGTCGACACATAAGGACAACAGGGGGCAGTTTTGGTGTATGCCTCTCTCTGAGGCGTCTATCCACCTGGATGGCAAGGGACATGGCGGCCTCCAATGACCTGGGGGCGGCGTACTGCACCAGAGTATCCTGCAACCTTGGGGACAGACCCTGCATAAAGTGACTCGTAAGGGCAGGATCATTCCACTGTCAGTGGCCCATCTCCTGAACTCCGAGCAGTGCTCCTCAGCCGGCCGGTCCCCCTGCTTGATTTTACGGAGTCGGGATTCCGTCAGGGAGACGCCATCAGGATCTCCATACACCAGCGCCAGAGCTGCAAAAATCCCATCCACCGACAGTAAAGATGGTGAATCAGTCAGCAGGGAGAAGGCCCAAGATTGGGGATCACCCCTAAGAAGGGAGACAATAATCCCCACACGCTGTTCCTCACTCCCAGATGATCGGGGGCGGAGCCTGAAGAACAATTTACAGGCCTCCTGGAAAACCAGAAATTTATCTCTCCCTCCAGAAAGCCTGTCAGGGAGAGATATCTTAGGTTCTGGTTGAGCCTGCACCTGAGCCGAGGCCCAGAACCCCAACAACTGCTGCAGCTGCTGCACCACCTCACCCCGCAGCACCTTAAACTCATCTGTGAGGGTCTGAAGCAGTTGGGCAAAGGCTTGCATTTGGGCCATGGCTCACCAGAGACAATGTTTCGGTTGGAGATAATGTCACGAGGCAGCAGTGGGAAAATGGAACGAGGAAAATGGGTCCCTGAACTGCCCTTCAGGCTAAAGGGGGTGCCCTGTCTATTCTTAACTTGGGGGTATCCTCGAAGGTAGGGAGGCCCAAGTCACTGACCGGTCGCTATCTCCTGTTTAGCCCTGAGCTAAACCCCCAACCCCCTCCCCAGGAGGTGAGTGTCACGCGGTCTTATGATATGTGTACGATGTCAGTAAACTATTCTTAAAGAACAACACTCAATACAACATATAGTTTAGCAACATCAGCATGTAAATATAGAATAGATTTACCTGACACGATATCCGTTGAACTCAGGGTTAATCTTGAGGACTTGATACACTGTCACAGGAAAGAGGAGGACCGGGGGTCTAACCTGACCCTAAACTGGGGTCCTAACTAATCCCTCACCTTGGAGGTACTGATAATGGTTCAGAGGTCCAAGTCTCCAGCCTAACCCTGTCTCCTATCAGTCCCTGAACCCTGTAATCAGTCCTAAGAAGGATTCTGATTACCACCAAAAGGATATGGGCTGATCTCTGCTAAATACACAGATTAGACATATAAGACAGACTGGAGAAAACACAGACTTGCATACACACTCAAACACAGAAGGAACATAAATGATCTGGGATATTAAACTCTAAGCAAGGTGAGCTTAAAACAACTAAGGAGCTCTTTAACTTAAGTCTATACAGATACAATCCTATCTGTGGTCTGCATGAAGAATTTCACTGGCAACTCCCCAAACAGACAACCAAGGATTTAAAGGAAACCAATCAACAAATAATTAATTGCAGCCGGGAGAAACTGACCCAGTCCCAGAACTGAGCACAGACAGAATTAACTCCCTAACTGCCAAACACAAAGAAACAGCAACTCAGCTGTGAGAAGTCAGAATGTGCAACCGCGACGATCTTCGTGGCAATGCACACATGACAGTACCCCCCCTTCTACGAGGGCCTCCGGACCCTCAGGGCCAGGCCTGCCCGGGTGAGTTCTGTGGAAGGTCCGCACCAAACGATCTGCGTTAATGTCAGACGCAGGAACCCACGTCCTCTCCTCTGGACCATACCCCTTCCAATGCACCAAGTACTGAAGGGACCGGCGATTCAGACGTGAGTCAATGATCTTTGACACTTGAAACTCCAAGTTACCATTGACCACCACTGGAGGAGGAGGTAGAGGTGATGGATGACTGGTGCCACGTACCTCTTAAGTAATGACTTGTGGAACACATTGTGGATTTTAAACGTAGGAGGGAGGTCCAGACGAAATGCCACAGGATTAATTATGGAACTGATCCTGTACGGCCCGATGAATCTGGGGCCCAGCTTCCAGGAGGGAACTTTAAGTTTTATATTCCTGGTAGACAACCATACCAGATCGTTCACATTAAGATCTGGACCAGAAACTCTCCTCCTATCAGCCATACGTTTATAACGGTTCCCATAGCACTCAGATTATT